>BLKR01001614.1:0-268388 GCA_011170035.1 Teleogryllus occipitalis
TTACGGGATAACATAATCGAAATAGGCGACTCTGATTATGCTTCCCCTATGATTCTTGTAGAGGCGCCGGGACGAAAACCCAGACCGTGCGTAGATTATCGCAAGCTAAACCAAATTATAAAATCAGAATATTTTCCGTTGCCGAACATGGAGGAGAGGATAGAAGCAGTAGCGGCAGCTAAGATTATTACTACATTGGATTTAGCAAAATTTTATCATCAGATACCGCTCACTCCGAGAGCGCAAAGATATGCGGCTTTCTGTACAAGCTTTGGCACGTATAGGCCATTTAGATTGCCCTTCGGGCTAAAAAATGCACCTTTTCAGTGTAGTAGGATGATGGCAGCTTTATTAGCAGGATGTGCAGAATTTGCAGTCCCATACTTGGATGACATCGCCATTTATAGCGACACATGGCAAGAACACCTTAGACATTTAGAGCAGGTGTTTCTAATATTAGAGAAAACGAAGTTGCATGTGCAGCCAAGCAAGTGTAAATACGCGCGTAAGAATGTGCAATACCTAGGCTACATGGTTGGTAGTGGCATGATGCGGCCGGTAGAGGCCAAAGTAAAAACTATTAAAGAGCACCCCGTACCTCAAACGAAAAAGCAAGTGCGTGCTTTTCTCGGATTAACGGGTTACTACAGGAAATTTATTCCCGATTATGCGGGTATATCAGCGCCATTAACGGACTTATTGCGAGATCGCGAACGGCAAGGCAGGGTAACGTGGACGCCAGCATGCGAGATGGCATTCGAGAAACTGAGGAACGCTCTCTGTCACGAACCCGTCCTTCACGCGCCAGATTTTAATAAGGATTTTATAGTGCAGTGTGATGCGTCAAAAAGAGGTATTGGCATCATTTTGGCACAGTATAATGATAGAGGGGAAGAAAAACCGGTGTTATACTTAAGTCGTAAATTCACAGATTCGGAATTATTACGATGTACAACAGAACAGGAGTGCACAGCCATAATATGGGCATTGCAGAAATTAAAGTACTATTAGGATGGAAATGCAAAAATTAAAGTGGAAACAGACCACAACCCATTAGTATGGCTAAATAATTGTTCAAGTAAGAACCCGAGATTGATGCGTTGGTCATTAATGATCCAAGCATACAATTTAGAAATTATTCATAAAAGGGGTAAGGATCACGTAAATGCTGATGCCTTAAGCCGTATGTTTTACTGATACATGGAACCTGAACTGAACTGAGAATGCGGAGGGCTACACTGAACCGAATCACTTGATTGCATTGTATAAAATCAAGACAAGAGAAGAATCACTGTATATATGTAACAAATTGTTGAAAGTGTATTGTTTGTGTATTCTGTTTGTTTCATGTGTGTCTTATGTATGTGCAATTATGGGTACAAAGTGAAGCTCTGAAGACATTGTTGGTTTTGGGGGTATCAGGGAAAGTATCACATCATTTGATTGTGAATACTACGGATGTAATTGCAGCAGACTGTATGTAATTTAAGATTGTAGAAAATTGTATATATTAGAATGAAAGGAGGTACGTGAAGTAGG
The DNA here is from genome assembly GCA_011170035.1 of Teleogryllus occipitalis. Classification (NCBI taxonomy): domain Eukaryota; kingdom Metazoa; phylum Arthropoda; class Insecta; order Orthoptera; family Gryllidae; genus Teleogryllus; species Teleogryllus occipitalis. The sequence continues at coordinate 1,540 of BLKR01001614.1, forward strand.
TTAGTTATTTATATTAGCTAGATTTTGATAAAAAAAATATGTTGTAAATATAGAGTAGGTTAGAGAGATCAATAGAGTGTGAGCCCAATGGCCAGGTAAATGGGATAATCATATCCAGATCCACAAATCTAGTTGCGGGACGAATTTTTTATTGTGGTTATATCCTGCATAAAAAATTCAAAATAGAGTATGGAGAAGTATGTAACGTATTGTAGGACTACAGTTAGCAACCGCCACAAAGGGCGGCGGCAGAGGATTAGACGCCAGGGGCCAGGCAGGATGTGACACGCCGAGGTATTCTGGGAAATCCTAAGAGCTAGGGAAAGGGATGCCCAAAGTACGGGACAGCGCATTTTTGCCGCGTGCCGCGTGTCAAATTCTTGGAATCCAGGGAAATGGATGTCCAAAAATGCCTGGCAAAGCGGTCAGTGTGGGCCGTGTGCAAAACCCAGTGACGTTTCAGGTCACGTGGGTGGCAGCTATATAAGAACCAACGCAGAGCGCGGGGGGGGGGTTTGTTGAGCTGAGAGGGAACCCTCGTGCGAACGCACAAAAACTTGCGCCCAGGGCGGTGCGGAGCCGAGCTAGGCTCGTGCGGCAAACCATGTGTTGGGACGCCGTTGTGGACTATATCCACGGGTGACAAGAGGTCGCCGGAGCTGTCTGCTGTGTGCGGGAGGCTCGCTGAGGTGGCGCGGGCCACGAGTCAGTTATTCATTTTTAAGGATCGCTCCTGCGATCAGGAAAGTAAAGATCTACCAGAGCTGAGTAACTTAAAGTATTACTGTACATATTGTGAATAAACCTGTACATATTTATCATTGAAGCTCGTGTCTGTGATTATTGTGTATTCCCGACGTCACTAACTCTACAGTAGGCGCGGGACAATTAAACTTAATTCTGTTACCAGTGCATGTTTAAGATCTTATTTATTTGGTAAACTGTATTTACAGTAGCTCAATTGAGTATTCGAAGCTTTTTATTTCAGGCCATGGTCATGTCGAAACAAAGTTACTTCCAACACCCATTTCGAGGCATTAACGTGGAGATTTCCTTTTAAAATGTAAATATACTTTTCTGTTCCATCACATTATTGATTACATGGAGGACTCCCAATCTTGAGGCGATTCACACACTTGAGGCATTCATACATCGCTTACCAAGGAACCGCCATCGTGCTTCGCTGTAGGCACAAGATTTTGAGGGTTCTGCATTAACGGCACTGCGCCGTAACTTGCGTTTCTCGTTGGAGAAAAAACTGTTAGTTTTGTTTTTGTCGAATATATGACTGAATCTTTGTTTTCGGTACTCGTTTGCAAAATTTAATCGATTTATGCGATTTGCGTTACTCACATAGCACATTTTTGGGGCATAATACCCTTTTCCGTTTCCGTACAAATATTGCGCCCTGTATAAGCTAATATGTCAATCTCCCTTTTCCTTAATTCCTCAACCAATTTTAGTGTACTAATTTTAGGGCTCCTTTTAATTTCGCGAATGACAAATTTGCAGATTTAACACTTTTTGGCCTCTCATTTCGGGGACCATTTCCCATTTTTTATGAACACAAAACCTATCAATTATGAAATGGCGTTTGGAACAAGATTTCTTAACAAATTCAGTTGTTTTCTAGTTTTTGGGGTTGTTTTTTCAAAATTTTGCACATGTGCAATTAGTATTTTTTTCTTGTAGCTTCACTCGTTTCTGTGCGTTTGTTGTCCATTTCCACTTCCCATGAAGAGCTGGCAACTCGTTATTGAGGATTAACCAGGTTTTCTTCCTTATCAGTGCTTCACCGAGATTCATGGATCATAAAACGTTGGTAAATCCATTATTAGTTGCTTCATTCGTCTGTACGATTACTATCTATGCCTAGTCTGTACGCCTTGTGCGGCATTTTTTTTGATACTTTAATATTACATTTGTCTTTTGGATTTTTCTTTTAAAGACTATATATGCAATTTAATATTCAATTGTATTTGACAGTTATGAGATTCATTACATTCTGTTACATTCTGTATTCCGTACTAATTGATATTTAGTTCCTGACGTAAGTATTCTTTTTGCATTAACTGTACCTACGTTCGTGTTCATGAGATCATTATTTAGAAAATAAAGGAAAGATTTTTTCGAGACGTTTGCATCTAGAGATTTTTCTCGGTTCCTTTTTTCCGCCTTTTCTCTCATTTGTCTCCTAGTCTTCTAGTTCGGATATCCATCCCACATTTTAATAGCTGTTGTTGAAATAAAATATCATTTTGGATATTTTATTTTGAATCTGTGATTTATATTTTATAAAACAAATGCTAGTTTTCCTTTATGATGAGAAGATAATAGCGAGAAAATGATGTAGTTCGTGTACTTTTCAAGTAGTATGCGTGAAGCACTTGGCTTGAAATTCAATATTCGCTGGCCAACGACAATGAATGTAGTACACTGTGACATTTGCGAAATAAGGAAGGGATGGAAAAATTGATCAAGGCAGCGGGCAACCCTTTTTTGCTGATGAAGATAGGAGACGTCGTTATGTCCCAAGTAATGAAAGGTATCATTTATTGACAATCCAATGATTTCGACAGAAAGAACAAACTCTTGAACAAACTATATGTTCGCTTACGCCACACGCCATGTCGCGACATAACCTTCTACGTGCAGGCTGCAAAATGTGTAAGGCCTCATTCACGATGCAAACTTAAACGTAAACATTACGTAGCCGCAAAACCTAGAAATGAGTTCTTAAGTAAGACCGTTCACAATGCCTTGTCGTAACCGTAGACGTAAATCCGCACATTTAATAGTTCGCAAGCACTAAGCTTTTACTTTAAGTTTTTGTCAGAATTCTATCGACGATCAATCAGAGAGAGCAGCATGAAAAAAAAAACATGGTGGATTTCAGATTGTGTTCGGGTAGTTTATGGTTTATGTTATTTCGTTACTGTTATGTACCGAACTAGTTTGCGAACGTTTTTGATACGAGTAGTGAATTGAAAGTAAGAATTTTGTCCATTTTTCTTGTGACTGTAAATCGACGTGGCGAATAAAGTAATTAAGTTCGACGAATTACTCGTGAATTCGGTACAAGAGAATCCTTGTTTATAAAATAAAGGAAAAAAGGAGCACTAATACAACAGCTATTCGTATTTATATATAAAGAATAATTGACAGGAAAATGGTCGTCGCTATCCGAATTCAGCGTCACCAGCCGAATTCGTTTACTGCATACCGTGAAGTCACGGAGGTTAAGTGAATTCGATAGCCGCGAGTTACTAATTGGGTGACCGGTGAGGAACTCCGGGATCTAACGGTGTCGAACCTCTGGCCGAAGGGATAAAACGCACCGACTGACTGGAACGTGACGAGACTTGACAAATACAGTAATTACTCAGTAATGATAGTAATTGCTCAGTAACGGAGGAGTAAAAAATCGACGAGAAAGCTAGAAACCATGGTGAAAAGATCGTTTCACCATGATAGAAACGAATCGATCAGGCTTCAATACGTTGAAATCTGATTGGTTCAGGCGATACTTACGTTCGTCATTGTGAATGAGTCCTAACTGACAGTGGATGATTTTGAAAATAAAAAAAATGTCTGCACCTCATTGGAATACTCAATATCCGGATGACTTATCTGTGAAAGATGAAGCAACTTATGATGATTTAATTAGAGCCGTTTATGACTTTGATATGAAAAATTTAATCGCACTTTTTAAAATATTCATGATATGTATTATGGCGACTATTTTTTCGTGTTTCTACAGAAACCCATTCGTAGAATAATGATTGGTAATGTCAACCATTGACGGTATATATTTCGAAGTTCGTTAAACATTTGTTAGTATGTGGGCGATCGGAGTTCAATATTAAGGATAATTTATACTCAATTGAATCCAAGTGAGTGTTTTATGTAGAATGAAATGATTTTGAAATGTGAAGCGCGTTGTTGCTTTCACGATAAAAATTATGGAGAAATATATTTATAATATGTTTATAAAGAGGCAATAATGTCTATATTGCATCTTTCCTCGTAAAATACGTTAATGACTAAAATATTCGTGTTGTGAAAAAATTGTATGAGAATCAGTTTTTGTTCATCTCTCTTCGAGAATTTTTCACACCTTATTGTTTTACACTTACATGTATTTGCTTTACCCAAGATTACATTGCCCAAGGTTTAAAAAGGTTATTGACATTAAGTTGTTTCAAGAATGATATTTTAGATAGTGTGTAAAAGTAGTAATATTATCAAAGTACTAAGATTGTGTAAAGGATATTCCCTAGGCACAATTTTTAACATAATTGTGGCATTGTTATTAACGCACTTTAAAATCGGGATATCGTTCTCAATTCAACCTTGAGACTACGTGTGTGAAATTTACATCTCACAGTTTTAAAGAAAAAAGAAAAAATGTAATTGATGGCTGCGTACCATTGTCTGTCCGGCATGCAATTCGCTTGAAAAATTGAAAAGGCCTCTGTGACCGTAAGGTTCTTGAGGGTCGTGGTGGCGATGGCCGGAGCAATTTTTTTGTGTTCCTCCGCAGGCGTTCGGTGGGAGTGTGCGCGAGCGCGGGCGCGGGCGCGGGCGCGGGCCGAGTCGGCGAGGCGCACCGCGGCCCGTCCGGAGTCGCTCCCTCCGTCTCCCTCAGCCCTCGCTCCTCTCTCCCTCTCTCTAAGCCACCGCCTCTGCTCGACCTCCGGCAGGGCGTCCCTGGGGCCGCCCCAGCTGGAAGCAGGCAGGGGCCCAACGCACCACGGCACGGCGGGCGCGACCCGACCCCTCGCCCCCCATCCCCCACACGACCCCAGCGCCTCTCAGGGGGGCCCGGCACGGCCAGGTCGTTCTTCTGTTCCGCCGCGCGCCCTCTCTCTTTCCCTCTCTGTCTCGCTCTCGCTCCTCGCCCCGTCCTTTTCCGCTCGCCTGCTTCCGCCGCCGCCCTCTCTGTCCCGCCAGCGCTCTCCGTCCCGCTCCCTTCGCCAGCGACTCAGCCCCGTCGCCACCGCCGCTGCCACCACCCCGTCCGCTTTTTTCTCTTCCTTTTTCTCCATGTTAATTCTTCCACCGCCCGTTTTTTCGGCGCGGTATCATTCATCGGTGGGCGACTTGTTCTCAAGTCCAGGAATACTTCCTTTTTCATCGCGGCGTTTTTTTTCTTTCTTTTTCGTCGTTTTTGCCTTCCTCGCGGCGGGTATTCATCTGCGGCGGGCTTGGCGGCGGAGGCGGAGGACCGAGCTTGTAATGAAGGAGTGCGGAGGGTTTTCACACGTCGAGGCGGACGGGAACGTGAAGAGGCGGGGGCTGTGGAGGGGACCGAGGAGGGGTTCGGGGAGGCGTGATGGGGTCGCTCGTTCTTCTGTGACGGCGCCGGAGGCGGTGGGCGCGGGGTCCAATCACGCAATGCGGCCGCCCGACCACATGTAGATTGGGCCGCGCGGCCGCGTCACGGCGCCCGCCCAACGCATCGATCGACTGCGGGCGGCGGCGGCGGCGGCGGCGGCGGCAGCGAGCGGGCGACAGCGGAGACAAAGGGCGAGGGAATGGGCTGGCGGACGCCGGAACGGACGGCGGCGTCATCCAGTCTATGGTGGGTCGGGCGGGTTTATGAGTTATTGACGAGGGTGCGAGTGGGCTGATGGAAAGCAAGGCAGCGCTGACGCCCACTGAATCGACGTTCAGATATAAATCTCAACAGAAACGTTTCGCTCCCCTCATTCATTTGTCTTCAGTCGTTGAAAATATTTTAAGGTTTCAGAGAGTTTTAAAATCGAAAAGATTATTTCTCTCTGTATTTGAATGCACGTGAAATGCCATTCATATAAATTTAGAGGTTAGTTAAGGTAATAAAATATCGTAACGTTTTTATGTTTCAGATGTGTTCATTGATGGGTGTTTATTGCTGTGTGTTGCACTTATCTGCAAAGATTAATTTAGGGATCTTGTTACAGTGGGTGTAGTGCGAATGCGGGTGTGGTACCGTAAGAACTCGCCCAGTTGTATAATTAAATAAGTTATTAAACATGTTAACTCAGGAGGTTAAAATGTCGCCTGCGGAAGCAAAGTACCTTGGCTCGAGTCGTAGCCTTATTTAATTGCGCATTTTGCTTCCCTAAAACGTTTGTTCTGTAAGTCCACGTCTAGTCTAGTACAAACAAATTGAAGTCTCAAGTAGAAATCTGATCACATGAACATTTCTCTCTATACTTTACTGGCTGTGTGATGAAGATTAACAAGTATACGCTGTCAAATGTAGGTATCGGCGATCGGTGTCTCGAACCCTGCCTCGTATAGTGAAAGGATGCCATTCAGTCTGACCTCCGTGAGGCGTGTGCTACCTGCTAATGATATTCGACGATATTATCAAACATGTTATTAAAAATAACGATCAAGATCTCGTCGAATACGAACCATATTAGGCGATTCGATACGGTGTTCCCACTGTAGATGGTTTCTGTTGATCCAATGAACGGAGCAGTAAATCACGTACCATAGAGACCCTGTAGAAGGAATGAGCCAACAAAACTTATGTACTCACATTGTACAAAGACTGTTTATTGTCCGTATGTAGGTAAGTATCGGAGTGGGAACTGTTGAGATGTCGCGTCAAGAACGAAGGGAAGGTGGAAGGTCGAGCGAACGGGAGGGAAAGAGCGAACGGAGGAAGGGGCGAGAGCGCGAACGAGAGGGCGTTGGCACGAAGGGTGGTGCAAGAGCGAGAAAGACAGCGCGAATGGGCGAGGGAGGGCGGGTGGCGAGGAAGCGAATGAGCCATTGAACTCGCGGCCGAGGGAGCGAACGCACCAGTGAGAGGACGAGCGAGCGGGCGAGTGGGCGGGCCGAGTGGCGGGGGTGCGGGCGCGAGCGAACGACCGCGTCCAGTGCTGTGGGCCAGGGTACACCGGAAGGTATGGGGGATGGGAGGGGAAGGTACTACACTTCGTTCTGCCAGAGCCTACCATCTAGGAAGGTACCCCATTGGCCGAATGCTTTCCTAAATGCCAAAGTATATCCAAAGTGTGATCATACCCACTGCAATGCCACCTGTAATTTTTACGTTTGAAAAATGGAATTCCTACCCAATCAGATTAAAATGCGTTTCAATTCACGCTCACTTCTCCATTGTTCCCTGTTCTTTCCCATTTGCCTATCACTTTTCTCTCCTACTTTTCCGTTCATTATTTCATCTCCATCTCTAGCCCTAATTACAACGCCTTTCTTTCCTTGCATTCCTTCTCCGTTGAATTCCCTGCATACGTTCGCCTTTTCTCTTTGAAATTCACATTTTCATTCTCTACTTGGTATTGTCTCTTGACCTGTCAATGAATGTTGAAGATAACCTGAACAGTGCAAGGCTATTCGCCCGGAAAAACTACTTCATTGGAGCTCCGTTTTATTGTTTTTCAATTCCTTTCATTAAACTGCCTTGGACCATTCACGCCACTCCCCTTTATTACTGTCGTCGGCGTTGCGTTCCTTTCAGAGGCTCAGAAGCCCGTTCCCCTGTAATCCCCACCACCATCACCCGACCCGCAGAGGGGTCTCGAAGCGGGGAGAGGGGTCCCCTTTGAACCCCCGCACCCCCTTCCTGTCTCGGGAGGGAGGCGCGGGAGGGTCCGCGGAAGCGGAGGAAATTGCGGGGCCCATTACGCAGCGCGCGCTGATTGCGACCGCTCTTAATTGCTGCGTTAATTATTCCCGCTGGCAGGGCACGATGTGGCAACGCCGTGCGGTGCTGGGGCGGTGGGGGGCGTGGGAGGCATGGAGGGCGCAGGGGCGGCGGGGTGGCGGCGGCGGAAGGGGGCGTGTTAGGTCGGGGAGACGGTTCGATATTCGCTGAGAGAAGAGGCATGCGCGGCATTTTTTATTCAGAGGAAAAACACTCGGACAGCAATGATCGCGGGGATAGAGTTTATTCCATTGCTGTGGGACAAAATTGGTAGACTTTTTTCCCCTTCCCGATGACCGAAGCTGCTCTCTGCATTGCCAATAAATCTTCAATGGGTTATATTTCTTCACTTATAGCCGCAGGTGCTCAAAATTATTGTAATTATTAATCCGTAGAAATCAGGTAATTGTGTTTATTATCGTAAATGCCCTCGAAATATTTTTCACGTTCATTCTAGCGAGTTGTCAATAGCTTGTAAATTAATAGCTTATTAATTTTGTAGCTTAATAAAAAATATTCGCTGATAACTTTTCATATTACGTATACTGATGCACAAGGACACGCACAAGAAGGATTTCACTTCATCGAAATATTTTATTTGCAGTTTTAACTAAACGAGTGTGGTTGTCTCTGTCTCGTGAACCGCAAATAATTGATTTTTTTAAATATTTCACTTGCAAAACCATAATTTTCCCTATCGTATTACCCGTATCGTACCTACCATAATTGAACCTTGCAATTTTCAGCTCTTTCCGAGGACATGTTCATATCCTTCGATGAAAATCAATAATATTTTTTAGTGTTCAAAAGCAAATGAGGCTTTCAGTGAAAGAGGGAGACAACCTATCAAATAAAAAAATGAGTTTGTGTCATATTCTATATCCTCTCTTAATTTTCATTATATACCGTATATTTCATAAATGAATCATAATCTATTCTGATATTATATCGATCTTTTAAAACGTATGAAACGCCCTTTTCTACAATTATCGTGAGGGAGGTAGCTAAGCCATATACACGCGTGTCATTCAAAATACCTACACTAGCACCAGAGCATCAGATGTATTAATTTCATCCCGTATTCAAAAGAATTGTTTCACTAACATTTTAAATAAAGTCATTGGGATATAAATATAGTTCATTGTTCTTCAAAGATGATTTGGCATCTCAAATTCACGGATTTCCATTATCCCTTGTTTTGCAAGAATACCGATTGACAACACAGTGTGGAATATTAGGAAACAAGGATTCCTAAGATGGTCGAGATGGTTCAGGGGAACAACTATTCCCATTGCTGTGTCTCTGACAGGAATGTTGTAAGGTTCGAGTCCCGACACATTTTCCACACTAGCTGGATTACATGGCAATTTTTAACCACTGTCTGGAGGATAATTGTAACAGCCGACTGTTCTGAACGGTAGTTTTCGGTGGTTTCTCTGACCAATACCAGCTGAATGCCGGAGCAATGCCTTAACAAACGGGCCACGCACAGCGCAAAATTTTTCCTTCCTCACCCTTGTCCCATCCTCTCCCTTTACACACACTTTTACACTTATATTCACTACACTACTATGTATATCGGGGGGCGAGTCGGCAGCTTGGAGCTTCCCCGGCTGGGGCGGTGTTCTGCTGGCGGAGACACTTGGAAGTGGAAATCCCGTAAGCGAAAGTGTAGATCGGTGCAGAATTTCACTTTTTTAGCATGTGGTTACACCGCCACCTCCTGGGATAACATACACTACACTTATAGGAATAATTAGAGTAGTTAGCGCCCCCGAAAACAAAACCAACAGTCAGTGGATCCGTGTGTCAGTCAGTGTGTCAGAAAAGTGGCAAGAACGCATTCATGATCCAACCAAATGGAGAAGACAAAATAGTAGTAAGAGAAACAGTGAAGAAGAATTTAGTGACACGACAGGGAAGACGGTGCCCCGAAACAAACAACGTCCTGTCTGTGAATGGACATTACGTCTCATACGTCTAACTTCAAATGGGAGCACCACACGTTAACTAATCATGAAAAATGCAATATTTTTCCAATTTAGCTAACTCAAAGATTTTGCAACATACAGAATTGATATCTTAGTGTTAGTGGTGTTACTACAAGAAAATAACACAGCCAGACTTACAGAATGTTGGAGTAATCACAAAAATAATCAGCCGATAGATTAATGAAACATTCTTACATTTAGAGCTGTGTATCACCTATAAATACTACTTCTAGAATTGTTAAACATATTTTCCCAATTACAGAAGTTTGTTATCTTGAAGAGGACAAGAAAAAACTTTTTCATTTATTAAAAAATGGTGGATAAAACAAAACAAAATCAAGGCGAAACTCAATTTATCTCAGTTCCATTCCCTAGTGCGTTAGCTCCCTCTCTCATTGGATGCGTCAAAGTTTCTGCAAATCATTTGAAATCATTTGCATCAATTGCATCCAATAATGCAAAATCTATCTATCTTAAGTTCGTATTTATACATTAATTTTTTAGAACATCAGACTTTAGAATAAAAATATAAAACCATTTATGAATAGTAGCATCGTTAAGAGAATCCTCTATTGCTTGCTAGCGAGAGACGTGGAGAGAACGTTGTGACGTCTATCCCATGCGTATTTTAGTAATCGCTTTGCCTCAGAACATTCGGTGAAAGAATGCAGTCCGCTAGAAGCACCGAGTTGGAAATTGTGCATGCAGTGATTGTTGTAAACTGAATCAGATAGAGCATCAATTTCTGTTATTTAATAAACTTGTCCATTTGCTGTTGTGGACGTGGCAGACCGAACGTGATTTCAGTCTTCATTGAGAACAATGCATTCGTCGTGCGATGAAAATCCCTACTACCGTGACGCTTGTTGAAATCAAGTGGAATAGTATTCAGGACAAATTCTATTTTAACCATTAGTGTAACCATTCGTATAGAATTAGTTATAGAACCTTATAGTTATAGAACCTTAGGCCGAAACAAAACTGGCATACTTGGAGCGTTGGAAACCTAATCACCCTCAAAGCAGTCTTCTTAGGACGCCACACACTGCTCACAACGGTGCCGCCATTGCTAGAAAAAAATCTGAAAAAAGCCTCTTTCGAAATGGCGTTTAGCTCGCATGTCGTTGCGGCCATACTGTCCTCTCTTGTCTGAAATCCGGTTCCTTTCAATGGCCTCTTGAGTTTGAGTACAGCCAGAAGTCGCAGAAGACCATATCAGGACAGTAAAGAGCCTGTTGAACTACAGGAGTCTGGGTTTTCGCCCAGAAAATCTTAATGAAGTGCGAGGAATGTGCTGGAGCACTGTCGCGATGGAGACGCCAATGTCCTGTTGAACACAGTACCAGTTTGCGGTGGCGGCGATGGTGTAACGGTTAGCGTATCGGACTGTTACACCCATCGGACTGTTCGAACCCGATCGTGCCGTGGATTTTTAAGGGCGAAAAAATCCTTCGTACGCCTTCCTTCGGAGGGGAAGTAAAGCCGTCTGTCCCATGTTAGTAGATTTACTGCATGTAAAAGATCCTCAAGCGTAAATGACGCCTCTGAGCTAAACTCAAATCGCCTGTTTCGTCGCCCAAGTAATACCTTCTTTCTCCCATGGTTGGTGAAAGGAGCGTAGCGGAATTTGCGTGGTCAGACGGAAGAGCAGGCCTCATGGCCTGAGTCTCGCCACGTAAAATAAGGCAAATTCAATTCAATTCAAGTCTCTCGCGCAGCGTAGCATCATGTAGGCGACGGATGACATCCATGTATTACTCTTTGGTAGTTCACTCTGTAGTGCGTACTCGTGGTGTACATACTCGTATATGCGACCTCGAGAGTCAAAGGAAGCAGTCAGCATCACTTTGACCATGTGCCTTCTTTGCTATTGGTGACGTTGAATGTTTCCACTAGGATTTGGTTTCCGGGTCGTACCCGTGCATCCAAGACTCGTCACCAGTAATTATGGTGTTCATGAGGCTGGAGTCACTGTTTCTGGAGTCCAGCGTATCCTGTGAGACTTCAACACAAAGTTGTTTTTGTTTCGCTGCGCCGTGCAATAAAAAACCGACGCATCGCAGCATTACACACTAGCTCACTCAAATGCTGCTCTCCAGCAACAGATACATTCGACAGACGGGAATAAATTCACGCATGCGCACGAAAGTTCAAGGTCGGTTCATGCAAGCGCACTTGATGGAAATCCGTCAGGTTTTCGGAGAAAGAAAAAAGGGATGGATATTTTTCTAAGAGACCTCGTGGCCAATCTATCCCAGTTTTGTTCGTTGTGAAGAATCTGGTGGATTTTCCTCTACCAAAAACTCCTTTGTTTTATGAAAGACTGTGGCGGTGATATAATGTTTTCGATGTGTATAATGCGATGTTTGCGATTAATATGTGAACCCTACACTTTTGCTTCAGCGTTCCGTTCACAAATTGGCTCCGATTGTCATGGTAACATATGAAGATCGTATGTAGAACACTCTCAGCAGCTGTTAGCGACATAGTTAATATAGTTATAGATGGTTTCAGATATGTTCTGTAGCATTTAATAAGAGACTTTGTAGCCAATATATTTTGCAAACTATTACTTGTGTGATGCTTGAAATGCGTTGCTGATGTGACGGATTGATATTCCATTGTAATGTTTGTTAGTCATAACATACATTGCAACAATAACAAAAGTACTTCCTTATTCCAGAGATAATAAAATAAATCATGTCCGAAAATATAAAAAATTGTCAGTAGCCCCTTGCAAATTCAAACATCGTCGTAATCGTCTCGACAAAACCAATATCTTTCAAAATCATTTACTAGGAGAAATCTGTCAAAAAAGACAAGACGAATTCCCCCATCCCTAAACCCAGTCCTATCATCAATCTTTTAACCCATAAATCACTTCAACTTCTAAATTGCGTGTCACTTATAACACTGAATTGTACTACCAGGTGTCGTTCCAATAACATCAAATTTTGTAGTTTTCGGTTTAGGATTAATTTTTTATTCGGAGACGTCCTATCCGAAAAATCATTTATGGCGGTTTCTTCTTCTTCTTCTTCTTCTTTTTTTATGTGGGTTGTACACCTGTTTTTCTTCGCGCTTCATCGCGGGGATTCACTAGATATTGCCCGCAGATCTTCTCTCCATCTTTCCTGTGGTAAATAAAATTATTTACAGGCTACTTGCTGAAAGAATCATGGGACGCAGTAACGCTGTTGACCCAAATGAAAAATATAATTATTTTTTCTCAAAGCTTTCATTTCACTTTAACGCGTGCTTTCCTCTTAAAAAGAGAACATTAAACATTTCACGTAAAAATAATACTTGGATCTCACAAGGAATTAGAACATTATTTACTTATCATTCCAATTCTTTGCCAATTGAACATGTGGTCCCACAAGGTTCGACGGTCCTATCATCTTTCTATTGCACGTAAACGATATGCCCTCGTCTATTAAAAATGGAAGATCAGTTCTATTTGCCAATGACACGAATGTCCTTTGCAAAAAACTAGCAATAAATAGTAATTTTTCAGATGTTTTAAATATGTTTTATAATAACAAATTAAAAGTTAACGAAGGAAAAACGGTTTCAATGCATTTTTGTATTTCAAATCGCATGCTCCACTGAAAATGAACAATATGCAATTAGCTGATGTTAAGGTAACAAAATTTATAGGTCTCTCTGTTCAGTTAAACCACAAATGGAATGTAAATGTAACAGAATTAAGTACTAAATTAAGTGCATTATGTTACGCATTCAGAATTCTTTCAAATTCTGTCAGCCTTAATGCAGGTTGTTGCGTGTATTTTGCAAATGAACATTCCCACCTGAGATATGGCATAATATTCTGAGGAAGCTCATCGTGTAGTACCCAGACATATAGATTGCAAAAGAAAAGTATCCGAATAATGAAGAAATGTCATCCACGTGATCCCTGCAAGCCTCTTTTCATTGAGCTTAAAATCTTACCAATGCCTTGCCTATTTATTTACGAATCTGTTTATACTGAATACTGTGTACTGAAAACTTTTTATTGAATACGTTATTAGGCACTTTCCTAAACATCATTTTTCTAAAACAAAATACAAATGCCCTATTAAGCGATCACCACTCTAAAATATCACTTTTAACGGAAGCAACGTGATTGCTTTGTGCAGGTTTTACCTGAGTAAATAAAATATATTCATCAGAAAGAAGGGGTGAAGAAATTCCACAAGGGGTAAATTCAAATTCCTTCCACAACGTGACAGGGCTACTGTTTGGTCATTCATTCTAAAATATTGTTCATTGTCTCGGAGTGTCGCCAAGGAGGGCCATGAGCGGACGCTGGGAACTGGACATCGATATGTCGTGGGACATTCCGTTGAGGCATCCGAAGGCACTGCACGCAGCCCACTAAATAAATCGGCGGCGACAACGGAGGCGTAGGGGTGGGGAGGCGCGACACGGCCCGGAGACCGAGCACAGTTTCCCTGCGCAGACGCCTCGTCTCTCGTCGGGGGCGGCCCGTGTGGAGTGCTTAGATCTCCTACATTCCACCAGTGGTCTTAGGGGCTCAAATCCCAGTCGATCGATAGGCGAATTAGTGGCGGTCACAGCAGATTTACGTCAGAATCCCTAGGGTTTATTTCGTTTCCTGCCCGCCATTCCTACATTGCTTTATCATTCAATTCTCTACGATCATCCATCACGTATACTGTACATCAAACCATTCATCACCGATATGGCCGAAAAAGTGTTGGCACATAGGATCATAAGATCTCCGCTCTCCGCATTGCGTCCCATAGGTCAGCTCTCGCGCATGGCCTCGCTTCGCCTCGCTCCTCAAAGCCATGACCCACCCCACCACTCTTAGCTGCGCCCCGCCCCGCCCCGCCCCGCCCCTCCCCTCTCCGTCCCGCCCCGCCCCGCCACGCCCGCACAGCCACTCCCCGGCCCGCCACGCCGCCGAACATGGCCCGCCACGGCCCGCCACGCCCGCCACGGCCCGCCACGCCCCGCCACGCCCCGCTACGCCCCGCCACGGCCCGCCACGCCCCGCCACGCCACGCCCGCCACGCCCCGCCACGCCCCGCCACGCCCCGCCACGCCCCGCCACGTCCCGCCGCCACGCCCCGCCACGGCCCACCCGGCCGTCCACGGCCCGCCACGCCCCGCCACGCCCGCCACGCCCCGCCACGCCGCCACGCCCTGCCACGCCCCGCCACGCCCCGCCACGCCCCGCCACGCCCCGCCACGCCCCGCCACGCCCCGCCACGCCCCGCCACGCCCCGCCACGTCCCGCCACGTCACGCACTGCTCCGCCACTCTTCGGCTCGCCACGGCAAGCTTCGATTGCATCGTGCGGTTTCTACCCGCTGGCTACGCGCCGCCCCGCGTCTCCCCGCAGCACAGCTATGACCATGTGTCATCCTACCTCTCGCCGCCTTGTCCTTCCTCTCTCCTTCCTCACGCCTTTCCCCACATCTCCCTAATCCCTCCCCAGTATGCCCCAGCTTTCTCCTCATGCAAGGCGCCCCGTCCCGGTGTACCCGCGTAGCCCCGCATCGCGCTGCGTTGCGCCGTGCCATGCCGAACACATCTGCCCCATGCCCGGATGCCGCACACACGTCAGCCACGGCCGGCCAGAGCGGGCAGCGATGCGATCGTTTCCATTCGGGAATCGGATGTTATCAATAACATTCGGCGCTACTCCCACCGCATGCCAAACGGATATCCGCGGTGACTCGTGCTTCTCATACGAGCCGCTCCGGGCGGCGGTCGCCGCCGCTGATACCCCTCCCCCTCCACGGGCTCGCAGTGCGACGGCTCCCAGATGTAGACGGACGAAAATGTAACTTTCACAAGGATTGACTTCCAGAACTGGTAATGTCCGGATGAACCGAGCAGCACCAAATCTACTAGTCTGAAAACTCGTCGATAATGAATAGAGCCCGAAAGTTTGGCAAAATGTCTTTTTGTTATTGTTGCTGTCTAATAACTTTTGACAATAGGAATCTCTTAATTGTGTTTCTGCGGTTGTTTTAGGAGATTTTCATTTTGCCTTCCGATGCCTTTGTTTGCCATTTTGTCTGATTTTTGCCTTTCCATACCTTTTACGTCATTTTTTTTTTACTTTTTTTCCTGGCTTTAATCTCCCTCAAGCTAGTTAGATATCGGCAAGCCTGGACAACACAAAGGCTTGATCGTATTTTGCCTGTGTGCGGAAGCAGAGTCTGTGTTAAAAATCTGAATGAAAAAGGAAGCTGATATCAGTCAATATTTTGACTCTTCCGGAAATGTTTGTCAGAAAAGTTTGAGTTTCATCGCATAATTTGTTCCAGCGTTCATGCGGTGCGATGCGTGTGCTTTTGCCCCCGTAGACAAGAGATGCCGCTCGCTCCCCGTCGCGCATTCGCATGCGGCGGGCGCGAGGACGCAGGCGCGGAGCGGCGTCGGGGTCGCGCATTCTGATTTCGCTCGCAACGCCCGCCCTCCCTCCTGCACGCCCGTACGCCCTCCATTCCACTATTCCTCCCTCCTCTCCCTCCTCTCCTTCCCTGTGTCGCTGCCTTCCATGCTTGCAACCCTCACTCTTTCCTCTCTCCGTCGCTCTCCTCGCTCCTTCTTTCTCTCTTCCTCCCTCCTGCCTATCCTCTAAGGAACACAAAATAGCTTTTCTATTTTCGCTTTCTCTATTCACAGCTGCTGACGTTTCCCAATCGGTATGAAGGCAATCATTTACTTTAACGGATTAAAGTTAAGTATTTTCTCACCTTTTCCATATCTTCATATCTCACGCACCCTTGACGAAAACGGCTGTTCTTTAAACATGATGGACACGCTTCGAATGCGTGAGGTACCCCAGATGAGTCATAGTCGTTACATGAAAATCACCCCGACACGAGTACGGTTTTTCTTACAAAGAACGGTAGTAGTATAATTGCCAGCTCTGTTCACTGGTTTTTGCATGAAATAATTCATCTTTATCATTAAGAAATTGTATAATATTGTCGAATCTGCTATCACCATTTCGTAAAACGAACAATTTCTTTTCCGCTTGAAATTTCATTCGCAGAAATTGATGTTTTTTAGATATAATTATATTTATAAGAACATTTTATGCTATTTATGTATTAATTTTCAATTTTTAAATTCCATACTCTCTTAGAAATGTTAACGAAATATATAGGGAAGGATTTCACAGAACCTCAGGAAGGAGTCGATGGATTGTGATGATATTAAGAAATACAGAGTGGTTTGCCTACGATGTAACAATTTCGAGGATTGAATGATTGATTGTTAGTGATTCCGGGCGCGCCAGCTACTGAGGTCATTAGTCCCGTAGGTGTAGTGCATGTTTTTCATCGTGAGGTGGCGGCGATCTTCCCCCACTGGATGGCGAGATCCGGCGCCGACCTACCGTCGACTTGCGGGGTTTCCCCAAAGTATCTCCCACCAGCGGGTACCGCCCCCAGCCGGGGCAAGTTCGAAGTCCCCGACCGGTCTCCCGGCATGTGTGGTAGTGTAGTGCATGTTAGTGTAAGTATGTGTGTGTGTATGTGTGTAAGGGGTGAGGATAGGGCAAGGAAGAGGAAGTTAAGATCGCGCGCGGTCTTAACTTCCTCTTAACCTAGCTGAAAAGCCAGTGTCGAAAACCCTGCCACCGTCGGGACTCGAACCTAGGACATCCCGGTCAGAGGCATTGCAGTGACATCAGTTTATGTACTGGGCCACCGCTCCCGGTGACAATTTCAAGGGGAAAAGGGAGACGTGTAAGAAGTTCCCTGAAGATCGAGAAGATCGAGAAGCCAATCAGGCAAGGGACAACGGCAATGTACCACGCGTGGGTACGAAGCGTATTAAAATGCCACCAATACCGCACGACGCACCTTCGCGATGGCTGAACGCATATCAGTCTTCTGCTCCTTCCAGATGTATTAAAAGGCGAAAGTAAGAAAGAACAAAAGAGAGAAGTGCCGCCGAAGTCGACATGTACTGGAGCTAAAAAAACGGATTCTAGTATCGATCGTTCTTTCTGTGTTACTTTCGCAGTTTCAGCACTCCCATCTTCTGGACCCGAGGTGTACGCGAGGTGTAAGAAGCGAGGCGAGTTCGGCCTAACTCTGTAACTAGTGCCGAAATTCCTGCCACCGCCAGGACTCGAATCGTAGAACCTTCCGTTTAGAGGCATTTGAGTGACAACAATTGATGGTCTGAGCCATCTAAACCGTTCTTTCTTGCTGTGTATCTGTTTTTCGTCAATGCATTTGTGAAGCAGTTGGACGCACTGTGAAACTGTGTTTCGTGAGAGCAGTGGAAGGCGTTTTAACGACTCGCAAAGGCATGGACTGTTCCTTTTCCCGTCGTAACTCTGACCAGCGTGGAGGAGTTAACGACAATACCTGGCTCGATGCCGTTGCGAGCTGCATCGCGGTTTGTGGGCCGTCAGAGCAGCTTTACTACTCGTGGTTGCGACCAGAGGTCAGTACCGGTCACCATGTTGTTTTTTGTTGCAGTAACTCTTCCCATCACTTTGCCTCCTCACTTCTGTTGTCTAGCTACTAAATGAGAGCTTCGTTTCATCGCGAATATCATATCAGAACGAACATTTCCTTTCACACTGTCACGATGCTTCACCATTTGTAAGCGGTGCGTAGATGATGCTGGAAATGGGAAAAATACGATTGTCCAGTGTAGCTAAAAAACAATCAATAAAATACATGCTCTATATAGAAACATGGAAATTCATCTGAGTGCGTTAATTCAACTTTGGCGCTGCGATAAAAAATAAGCCTTAGTGCTGTCGGGTTTGTTTCTTAATTTAGCGATTCACTTGTCCATTGGTGTCCTCTAAGAAATCAACATTGATAATTTAAATCGCTTACAGTGTTATATTATGTATGGGTGTGTGAGTGCGTGTGTGTGTTTGTGTATACATACATATATAAAACCTTATATATTTATATGTTTTACAGAGCGATGCCACATTTACTGGGTTGAGCCTTTGTTAAAAGTATACAGAACAATATCATTGAACGGAGATTAAAAAATTATATTTTTCGAAAAGCATGGAACCGGCGTAGTCAGCATTGCCGACGACTCTGCAGCGACTCTGACTGGGAAGTCTGGACTGTGGCGGATTTTCATCACTACCTGTATAACCAGACGAAATTCAGCCATTTCCTGGAGGAGAATTCTAGCGGCCAGCTGCTCTGATCGGTAGATTTCTGTGGATTCTCCGATCAATTCCAGATGAATGCCCAAGCAGTACCCTAAAAGCGGACATAGAACCGAGACTATGTTTCGTTCCTATTCCATGTTCTATCCTCTCCCCCTCCGCCCTACTCTATCGCACACGTTCAGGAGTTTATCCCGGCTAGGCGGTGTCCCGCTGTAGGAGATACCCGTAGAAGATAACCCCCGTAAGCCGACATGTATATCTCACTAGCTAGTGGGTGGAGGGACACCGACATCTTCCGGAATAAAGCCACTAACGGGATTGTTGATAGTTGGCATGCCCGGAAGCGTCTATCAGTCAATCAATCGAAAAGAATGGAAATTAATTGCGTAGTTATTCTCTGCCAAAGTTAGCTAGAGCCCGGCGTTGTGAAAATTAGGTTACTATTCTTCTGCGCCTTCCTGGAACAAACAGAATGTGTTCTAATTAATTCTCCTGGTTGCGCAGTGTCACATCTGTTCCAGTTAACGTTTCCTGTTATCTCTACGTAACCCTTCTTTGATATTTTACAAATACGAATTTCCTTATTGTACTCAATGATTTGCAGGAGTACACGTTGTTTCTTTCTATACATAATAATTCACATAATAATATTGGTAGGAAAGTAAAGGGAACCAAAGGAGTACAGCTGTCATTCAAGAGATAGCGCGCCAATAGCTAGCGAATAATATATTTGCGATCGTTTCTTTTCCACTTATAATTTAACTGATCAACGAAACGTCGTACATGTAGTTTACGTGTACGTAATATAGTAACACATGTACCTTCTATGATCATAATGTAGGAGAAACGTGCGTTTGTATTCGCAGTTTGTATCTTCGTAAATGAGTATGTTCAGCTTAATATGTACGCTATATATATTGCTAAATATAAAATTGCAGGATCAAATTTGTTTCAAATTGATTTTGAAATTTCAGAATAAATCCGCAAATTTTGGTTTGGTATATTTACACACGAGACATATTCATCCCTGCAAAAGCGTTCTTCTTGACGAAATAGCGTATAGAAAATTGCATATCAAAACATGAAAAGTGGAATCATGAAGACATTTACATTTAAAGTGGAAGATACATACCCTTAATTGTAAGGGGAAAGTTATGAATACATTATATTACTTCAAATGTAATTCTTAACATACGTATAAACTATTTGTTAACGTCAGTAATATTTAGGGTGGAATAAGGACAAGCCAACTTTTTGACGGCAACAGACTACACCGAGAGATGGTTTGAGAGACGTGCGACGAGAAACGAGGTCGGTGAGGCTGCGTAGTCAAACTAGAAATAGGTGATTTGATGTCTCGAAATACCTTTATGTGCCACAAACCGAGAGTCTTGACAGCCGAATTAGCTATGAGATCAGCTGAGAATCCCATTTTTTGTTTTATTAAATGCTCTTGTGCAATTTTTACTCGTGAAATCCTTGTTTTCTTAGCATAATCGTAAATTATCTACTTAACGATTTCGAATTGCCTAAAGAAAAATACATTATTACATTGCATATAAAGTATTTATTTAATTTAAAAAACAGAAACTGTACGTGACGTATGGGGAGAAGTATAATCTGTGCAAATGTTTTTGAGCTACATAAACTCTACCCCCTCTGTTTTACTATATTTGTTGTTTGAATAATGAATAAATGGTGAATGTTCTAATAATTCATAATAAAATTCACAATAAATAAATTCATTTATAAATAATCAATACCGATTTAAAAAATAATGAATTAATTCAATTCTTTCAAAAAAACCTCTTCAAGTTTCTTACTTCAAATTTTTATTTTTGTATTGCTCGTTATGTACTGATTTTATACAAATATAAATATTTTCCACACAAGATTCTCCTAGTTCATTCCCGTATAAAGAAAAAAATCAAACAAAAAATTGTAAAAAACCGACCGTTTATGACATATTTTACTGCGAAATATCACAACAGCACGCAATTCTACGTACTGTTTAGTGTTCTCCTGCGGCAGCGAATGCCTAAATATGATATAACAAATGAAGGAGTAGAAATATGTCCGAGAAAACTCGCTCGCTGGCCGACTCGAGCGAGGAACATTTTTGCCTCCGCGGAGGTGAACGAGAAAACTCTTTCAAGTTTGTGGGGGTCAATAAGTGATTTTCCACCTTTCTCCTCACGCATTTCTCCCAACACATTCCTCGGTGTAGTCTGTTGTGAGCCTTGTGCTAAAGTGCTCGGTACATAAGTAAACGATTTGTAAGATTTTGTTCAGAAAATTGATCAATACAAATAAAGGTTGTTTCGAATAATACAAATAAAAAAAAAGGTTGTTTCGAATTTCTTTACTGTTATGTGGAGTTGTGCATGCTAGAGTTTGAAAATACTTGAATTTTAAACATTTGCGTGTGTTTTGGGTTCTTTGGGTTCTTCTTACGCTATAAATTAATTATTCGTATTGCCACTGCCAATTTATATCAATGAGTTATTGGGAATAAACATTCTAAAGAACAGCATTAGTTAAATATTCATTATATCACTTATGTTTATCTAGTTAAAATTTGAAAAATAAAAGATCTTCAATATTCCTGCTGTTGATTATTTAAATGCAGACAAAGATTTATTTGAATCAGGTGAGGGAATCAGGATTTGAATAATGAATTGAAAATAAATGCGCCCATGATTGGGTTGCTCTATGTACTTTCACTCACTGTTGTATGTTAGTATATGCAAAATTATAATGGTATGGTTTAACGACCTATTAGTTTTACAGATGTTATCCTAGCGTTCGAGTCCCGACCGTGACCGGATTATCGACACTAACTATATAGCTAGGTCGAATTCAGCCTCTGTCTGGAGGAGAAATCAAGCGACCTGCTGCTCTGTGATGGGTAGTTTTCCGTGGCTTCTATTAGTACCAGGCGAATGGCGGAGCACTACCCTTATAAACCGGCCACGAACCGCACACGATCTATTCCTCCCCTTGCTTATCCTGGCCTCACCCCTTACTTACACACACACACGTATATGCACTATATTACTTCACACGTCGGGAGACCAGTTGGAAGCTTATATGTTGGCTAGGACGGAGCCTCGCTGTTGGGAGATACCTGGAGGTTACCCTCATGGGGGATAACCCCCGCTAGCCGACGTGTAGGTTTGCGCCGTATGTCGTCGTTCAGGGAGGAAAAATACCACTATCTCCCAAGTTGAAAAGCATGCACTACACGTAGGAGACTAGTGACCATAGCAGTTGACGCGCCGGAAATACGAAATAATTAATCTGATCTGTCGGCGACTGTGGTGATAGTGGTGTTGAAAAAACATGAACGTGGAAACTTACAGGTTGCAGGTGAATCATCGAAAACCTTAATATGGATTGAGAACGCTCGCCGAGGAATAGTTTAGGTCAACGACGCTATCCCCAAGTGAAATAATTCATCGCAGGACAATACAATGTATCTACTTGCGTTTAAATGTGCGAAACTTTCGCCCATGTTCAACTCGTTTTCAAAAAAATGTTCAATAAGCTATGAATTGTGATTTCTATTTTAGCGTAAAAATGTATTAGAAATTGTTGAACGAATTCTGGTAATGGAATGTGTCGTGATATGCATGCAATTCAGGTGTTTGGGAGTAATTCAGTATCAGCCGGCATCCCATGCTGACCAAACCAACCCTCAGAACGTTACGCAGTTTTTCCAGCGGTAGTAATCATGAACGAAATGTGCGACATGGATGTCTTTCTTTGAAGGAAGTTGTAAATGAAAGTGTTCCACGATTGTCATCACACACTGCGCTCACTATGATATTCGCTATTTTACTATCTAGAATTTTGCAAAAAATGGATTGTGTGCATTTCTTGTAGTAAATTATTGTTTCCTAGCTTTGGACGGATCCACGGACGGATGCATGGTCCCACGCACGCAGGAACAGACACTCAGAGAGACACACTGACGGACGAACGAAGGAAGGAACGAACGAAGGAACGAACGAACGAAGGAAGGAACGAACGAACGAAGGAAGGAACGAACGAAGGAACGAACGAACAAAGGAAGGAACGAACGAACAAAGGAACGAACGAAGGAACGAACGAAGGAACGAACGAAGGAACGAACGAAGGAACGAACGAAGGAACGAAGGAACGAACGAAGGAACGAACGAAGGAACGAACGAAGGAACGAACGAAGGAACGAACGAAGGAACGAACGAAGGAACGAACGAAGGAACGAACGAAGGAACGAACGAAGGAACGAACGAAGGAACGAACGAAGGAACGAACGAAGGAACGAACGAAGGAACGAACGAAGGAACGAACGAAGGAACGAACGAAGGAACGAACGAAGGAACGAACGAAGGAACGAACGAAGGAACGAACGAACGAACGAACGAACGAAGGAACGAACGAAGGAACGAACGAAGGAACGAACGAAGGAACGAACGAAGGAACGAACGAAGGAACGAACGAACGAAGGAACGAACGAACGAAGGAACGAACGAACGAAGGAACGAACGAACGAAGGAAGGAACGAACGAAGGAAGGAACGAACGAACGAAGGAACGAACGAACGAACGAAGGAACGAACGAACGAAGGAACGAACGAACGAAGGAACGAACGAACGAAGGAACGAACGAACGAAGGAACGAACGAACGAAGGAACGAAGGAACGAAGGAACGAACGAACGAAGGAACGAAGGAACGAAGGAACGAAGGAACGAAGGAACGAAGGAACGAAGGAACGAAGGAACGAAGGAACGAAGGAACGAAGGAACGAAGGAACGAAGGAACGAACGAACGAAGGAACGAAGGAACGAACGAACGAACGGACACACAGGAGAACAGACGCACCAACGAATGGGCGGACGCAGCATGAACGGATGGATGGACGCACGGACGGACGCACCCACGGACGCACTCATGGACGGTTCGACGGATGGATGGACGGACCGGCTTACTAATTCATGAATGGGTTCTTAGACGGGTACGAACCCACAAATTATTTAAGGGACGGATGCTTGGGCGTATTCACAAAAGGCGTCACGTGAGGATTCTTCGGGCGCGCGTTTAAGGACGAGTGGAGGAACCTAGGCTCAGAATCAAGGTTGGAAGGACGTAAGGATGAACGCATGCTTTTTTTATGGGCGAGCGGATGAAACATAATTAGCCTGCTCGAATGATTAGCTATCCTAACAGAAAATTGAACAGCACTCTTTTTCCGATAGACGGACGAACACTCGTTCTACAGGCCTACTAACTTAAAAGGGAAAGATGGACGGAGGGACAGACATCACTCGTACATGATCTAATTTCAAATGAACGGCCATTCGGGCAGATATCAGTGCAAGAATCAATAACTGACGCATGATGCACGTAAGCTGGATGGAATAATCGTTAAGTTTTTATTTCGTAAATATGCCGTCCTGAATTCGTATTGTGACAAAATGCAATTCAAATTAAACTAATACAATGTTTAATGAAGTTTGTGAATGATTGGAGCATCAACTAATTTATTATAGAGTTACCTGTGGAACACTAATTATGACTGTACACGCGAACGCAAGTGTGGGAATGATGTCACAAAGCAGGTCGTGAAAGCAGTGTTTAACTTCACGACTATGTTTTGGTTTTGGTTTCTGGTTTTGGTTTTTGGTTTATTGGTTTGGTTTCTATTATTTGGTTCTTTACTTCATTCTTCCTCTTTCATTTCTTAGGATGTTTTAAAATGATGTAATATATAACCATTTACTTTTCGTACTCTGTTAACTCAAATGTTTTTATTTATATTTTGTTGTATCAGAAAGCTGATGATGGCCAGGCTTAGGCCCTAGAAAGCAACTCTTATTGAAGTAAACAGTATTGTTGGCAATGACAACGCCTTGAATCATTTCAATCCAGGACTAGAATTCGGCACCAATTCCCTGCACCTAGAATCCGGGTATATTACCGGTACTTTACAAATTTTCAATTGAAGTTAATAAATATATTTGGTATTGGAAACAAATGTAGAACTAATGATATTCCTGTTAAACGCTTGTGTAGCATTTTTTTAAAATAAATAAAAGCAACTGAGTTAGCATAAAGCGAGGAAGAGATCGTGCTTTCGTTCTTTCACGGTGTTTCTGGAAACAAGTAGTGACACACGAAATAGGAATACTATCATTAAATATCCTCTTGAAATTATTGGGAATGTTTATGTTTAGGTATGTACTTATACTTTTCATTATTCGCTTATGCAACAACAAAGGTGATCAACAAGCGATAATGATGGTAGAATAGTTGATGGTAAATTGTTGGATGAGAGAGTGGACAAACAGGGAAGGTCAAATCTTTTGCAAACGCATGTTGTTCTACAGGAAGTGACTCAAACGAATACGCTTTAAATACTACGTGTAGTGAATCAAACGAAAAGGAAACAAAACTTTTTGTTCCATTATCGAAATATGCAAAGCTATGTAGTTAATTTCCACGCTACGGGCCAATGAAGACGAGAACGTGAGAATAAGAAAATGGTTGTTAGAAGACACACTCGGCGTTCCCTGTACTTCTCTACGGTTGGGGAGAAAAGATCACTCACCGACGCATCTAGAAATTCTCCCGTCCCCCTGCTGGCGAGGCAGCCATTTATTCCGTTGTACGGGACCCGCCGCAACTCGCTGAGTTAATGCGGTAAAGAAGGGGGATTTTTTTATTGTTATTAGTAATTCTAACTTAATTCAATTTAATCTATGAACGGGCTATGGGAAAATAATCCCCTGATGAAGTAGCAGTTATTATATTAAGTGCGCTGAGATCGGAAACTATAGAAAGTAAATAATTGTACACATGGCAAATGCTTCCGCCTTTCATTCCTGTTCTCTTGGAACTACGTTTTTTTTTCAAATGCGTCTAAAACGTCGTAGAAATGCGAAATCAAATGAGACAAAGGGGATTCGTTGCTTTGTTCTACCGTCAGCAGGGGCAATTTTTGTGAATCTGCACCGGAGAAACAGATGAATTCAAAGTATTCTCTTTAACAATGCAAATGAAAATAACTTGATTGCCAAGAAACGCGTTATTGATGGGTACAAGAGTTCTCTTTGTGTACATCCACGAAGGACCAAAGTATTGATTTGTGTCTGCAAATGTACAATGTTCGGCATACACAATTTGTGTTTAGAAGTACTATTGTCATTGTTGCAAATTCACAGATTCTATGCGTGTATTTAATACCATGCAGCAAGAAGCACGTAGCCCTTAGTCCCAGGCGCGTACTTTAGTTCGGGGCCACCATAACGTTCAGGCCGCGCTTCCCTTCGGAGGGTCGGCCCCGCGCCACCGCGTTCCGCGCCACCCTGACGCCCGGGCTAGTCCATTTCGCGCCGAGGGGTGCTCGGCCCCGCGTGGCCTCGCTCGCTGGGGGTCCCCGATCCCCAAGCCCTCCTCCCCGTCCTGCCTTCCCGCCACTCCCCCTCCCCCCCGCCGACGTCACGTCCGCCCTCCTACTCAGCCGCCCCCTTTTCGCCCTTCCGGTTTTCCCCCGCCCCGCGAAGGGAGCTCTCAGCGGACTCGCAGTCGGCAGGACGCGAGGGTCAACGCGACCCACCCATGCATTCACTAATATTGCGCCCTCCGACCAATCAGGGGAAGCGGCCTTTGTTTCCTGACAAAGCGGCTTGTCCCTAAACCACTTAGGCGCGGGCCCCCACCACCGCCCGCGGAGCCCTCGGCGCGAAGAGCTCCCGCCATCTTGTGCAGCGCTGCCGGCGCCGCGCCGCGCCCGGGCGCAGCGGCTGCCTGCTACGGCCCCGACAAGGCGCGCCGGGCCGGGCCGCGCCGCGCCAAGGCTACGGTACGGCACCGCCGCCCGGCAAGGCGCGTGCTCTGGCGGCGCGGCGGGCGTTCGGTCGCTCGGCAGACCGGCCCTGTCCTTGGAGCGCCACGCGTTGCCCGGGCGCGGCGCACGCCCTGGGACCGACCTCCGCGGTCCACACACCTCCTGGCCGCCATGACGTCCTAATAGCGCGCGCGCGGCTGCGGGCGGCTTCCCCGCCGCGGGAGTTTTTTGCCGGCGTCTTTTCTTGGGCTCGTTTCTTTTGCCAGCTTTTTGTTTCTTTGTTCGTGCCTCCTTCCGGAGACGCACCCTAAAAATACAACGAGAATTTTATGAAGAAATCGGTATTAGGGCATCATAACATGCAGGTACATGGCCGCCGAATCGGGTCATCACAGCAACTGCGCAATGGCGCGCGATTTGAATTGCCGTTCTCGCTCCTAAACAATGGAACTCTGACGCAGAGTTATTAAACGAACCTCAGATTCTCGTCAATCATAAACGAATTATTTATCTTTTGGCATGTCATATAATTAATTTAAGTATTACTTATTTAAATGGAGTTAATAGTTTTTGAAGAAAAAAACATACATATTAAGTACGTCGTAGGTAACTGTTCTAACCTGAAAGTTAAACATTAACCTTTTATATTATAATTACGTTAGTATTAATACTTTTAAGTTTTGATTTAATGAACGAGCAGATATTAATGGTTCTGAAATATTCATAATTTCCATTTTCGTTTTCTTTTGTATCTATTTCTATAAATCACGAATGAATTGCGAAATAGAAGAGTCGGTGTTCCACTTTTCCAGAAGTCTCAAAATTTTGTTAAGCATGCATATTCAGTTATTTTTCACTATTATGATTTTTTTTTCAGGTAAATCTCTATGCAGTCATTCGCGCTATTTTCGTCTGTCGAAAAGTGAATGCTTAATATATTACGTACGATTAATTACGTACGTATAAATAATTTGTAAGAATACAAAATAACCCCAATTACGTAATTATTCGTAAGGAAATCTTTAAACAAGGGATCCACCCAATATTGTCTCATCCGCAGTGGTTGTGTGCGTGTGTAAACACTTCGGTGGCGTCCTGAGTCTCATCGTTTACACCGTTACCGGACGAACTCGCCATTGTTCATATTAATTCAGAGGTGGCTGAAGACACGCAAGCACATTTCGCGCGAAAGGATCGATTTCGAATGAACATAGCCAGCCCATATTACTGCCAGCATTTCTAACGGCAGCTTCCTGTGGAAACACACCGACTACGGTAGTTCAGCGTTAACATCGCTCCCTCCGCAGCATTGTTGGCAGGGAGCTCCTCGGGCTCAAGTCTGCGCGGTGGCGGGTTTTCGATTCTAGCTACACCACTGAGTCGATGTTTGCGACGGTCTGCAGGAAAATTGTAGGGACCGACTGCCCTAATCGGTAGTTTTCCGTAGTTATGATGACCAGGCGAATTTCATTACCTTAAAAGACCGGCCATGGTCCTCTTTCAAAATTTCCATCTTCATCTTTGTCCCCTTCCTCTTCTCTTGCTGCTACACACACTCACACACAATCACTTACACGTACTACAATACGACACATACTACGAGACCGATCTGAATCTTAAAGCTTGGCCCACTGGTGCGGTGCCCCGTAGGGAGAAATACTCGGAGCGAGAAGTCCATCAAGCCGACGCGACGTGTAGAGATTGGCGAGCACTGGATCGGTATGGTCCGACGGGATATTTTGAATGTCCATTGCATTGTTTCACGTAAGGGTGCCGCCACTAGACCATCACAATGGGGGCGAGACGACCAGCACCTTCCGCTGTCTGCAAAAAACGTACAAGGAAATATCTTTTCGACATTCTGACGTGCCGTTCCGTCCGTATCGGTGACATAATTGGCGAACCTGAGCATGTACATTGGGTTTTCAAATAAATTAATGCAATTATCATTATGTTCCGTAGTTCAATACAATTGTAAATGTCAGTCCTTTAAGTAATAAACTCAAAGTATACATAATTTATACCTTAATGATGACAGAAAAACAGATGTATTTAACCCACGTGATGGCCTGTTAGTCATGGCTACAGAAATGCGTGATGTGCAATGTTTAATTACCTGAAAAAGAATATTGATATACTTTTACAAAACAGCTCCGCAAATATTAATGGGAAAAAATGTCTGGGAAACTGTTGATGGTAGGGGAAGGTGATGTTAAGTGGAATTTGCATTTAAATCCCACTTATTTGGAGCCATTGAGTTCTACGCTAAGTATTTTGCCGTGAACTGTGTTGAAACGACTATGCGAAAATGTCATCGAGCTAGCGTATCCGAAGAGCGAATTATTATTGTTTTCTGATTTTTCTCTGTGCCTTATAAAAACAAATAATGTAAAACATTGTTTTTGACATAACAATGCAGAAGAACGAAATTATTTGTTTATATATGTTAGTTTTATAGGTTTATGATTCAGTGATTTTGAAATTCGCGAACAAACTGCTTAACCGCCTTAGATTCTATTTGCTGTCTGAAATTGGTCAGGACTTTTGGTAGTTCCACATTCAAAATATTTAATAGAAAAATTTATTATGAAACATCCTAAAATGCTAAAATAACATTCATGTTCAAACAGATCTGGATATAACACGTGAAATTCTCCTTTCCTTTCTTCGAATCATTGCCACATTTTCTTCCATCGCAACGAACACAACGCTATTACTTTTCTTACATAACATTATGAATCCGTCGCTCACAATATAAGACTCGGAACAAGAAGCTAAACTAACTCCAAAATGCCTGTTCCGTCTCTCCCGTTCCGTCCTGTACGTTCCGTCTCGTCCTGTCCCGTCCGTCCCGTCCCGTCTCGTCTCGTCTCGTCTCGTCTCGTCCCGTCCCGTCCGTTCCGTCCCGTTCGTTCCGTTTCGGCGAAGTGCCGCTTCTCATAGAAACTAGTGCTGCTAAAACAGCACGCACTTTCTTGCCCGTACTTTCACGCAAAATTACGCGAAAAGTACTCTAATATTTAAAAAAATTGTACATGACCTTATTTCAAAATATTTCTTTTAAAAACATCCCATTAAGGGAAAAAAAATCTCAATCTTCATTATTGTAGTTGTAGGAAGGCGCCAAAAAATTTAGAATTTTTGCGATTTTGGAAAAATCAGTTTTCAACGAATGTTAGACCTGCACCATACTCTTAAACCTCCTGTACACTATCGAACAAAAAGCAGTAACAAAAACGATGGAGCCATTTTTTTTAAATTTGCAAAATGCCGCAGGGACTTGATGTAAAATACTCCAAAAAATAAAATATCGGTTTCTAATTCAAGGGGACGGGCCGTCATTCAGATCCGCTGGGGAATATCAATTTTGGAGAAAATCGACTGAGCGATTTAGCCGCTAGCGTTGTTGATGGACAGACAAATACACGGTCAGAGAGACGGTCAGAGAGACGGTCAGAGAGACGGTCAGAGAGACGGTCAGAGAGACGGTCAGAGAGACGGTCAGAGAGACGCTCAGAGAGACGCTCAGAGAGACGGTCAGAGAGACGGTCAGAGAGACGGTCAGAGAGTCGGTCAGAGAGTCGGTCAGACAGACGATTCGACAGACGGTCAGACAGACGGTCAGACAGACGGACGCCTGACGGACGGACAGACGGACAGGGATTTTTCACTTCTTGTTACCAGGGCTCTGTAATAAGAGTTTTATGGCGAAAATTCGACGTTTTTTCGGGCAGCATTGCGTAACGTTCTTTCTACTGCATAAGCAGTAGCGAGAAAGTAAAAATTTCGTCTGCACTATACCGTCCGTTCGTGCCGAACCTACTCAGTGTGCGCTTAGCTTCCTCCGAGCCTCCTGATCTGTCGGGGGAGTAATACCGCCACCTACCGGGTTATAACTTCCACTACATCCACGAGATTAATGATCTGAGTAGATGAATCGCCCATTATCGAAACTCACGCAATGTCATATCAACAATGAGCCGATAATACGAAAGTGTATTGAAGTGTAGATGTAAACTTCTCGTAGATATGAAATACTGTCTTTAATATGCAGTAAAAAGTTTACGAAGAAAACATTATGTAATTCGTACGGCCACATCATACGAGGAACGACTTATCGTCAAAACATAGGATGTTGAGGAGAGCCTATTGGACTTCTCTTTATTTCCTATGAATAACAGGATGTGATGACTTGCGCTTCCAAAGACATTTTCCTCCGGAAATGCCTTGGAGGCATTTGATTGAACTTGTGAAGACGCGTAAGTCGTGCAATGAAAACATTTACGACTAAGTCGCACAAGAAACAGGAAATTAAAAAAGCAAACAGTAGTAAAGAGTAGCGGATGTGAAGGAAGTACACAATGCACGGGGCCTGAGAAAGCACTTCTTTTGTTAAGATTCGACGGATGAACGACTGTGCTATTTCATTGTACAAGAAAACTGATTAGAAATCTCATGAAGCTTAATTTTTTTACGAACGAAGCTGGTATCTAAAGGGAAGGAAATGCTTTGATCAAACTATATCATCATTTCTTCCTATTAATTTGTACTGTTAATGGCATGTATGATCATTCGGAGTCATGTACTTGTCATGTGTTATGTGTGAATCTCTTATATGAATAAAACCTTCCCAGCTAAAATATTGTTTATGGCACATGGAACATAGTTCGACAAAGCATAGTCCGGTTAGTTGATTCATTCCAGATAGATCCCAGACACGTTTTAGAAAATAACTCAGTAATACATTTAAATAGAGATAATTACTGAAGGAATCCTGTGCTCGCTAGAGAGAATGAATGTTCATTACCCACATCGCATTCAAGACGAAATTTTCGTCACGTGCACCGCATATGATTAGTGGTATTTGAAATGTGACCTAATGTATGAAGTGTCTTCATAGTGAAAATGTATTTAAAAAAAGTATAAAAAAGGAGTACAATTTCATTATTATCTTTCGTGTTATAATTACGTTTTGTAAGGAAGTAATGGTTTATTTTTTAGAGCTTCGTATATCGCAGTTGATCGTCTATGGCTACTATTAGATTGCGTACATCACTAGATTGCAGACATATAACATAAGATAATCAATTGCCCGTGAGGGGTATTCAAGTTATAATTGGGGCAAAATGATTGATATAATTATTGTAACGCATTCCAAATCTTGAAAATCATTTTATTACACACTTAAGTATTTCTACATTTCTGTGAGTTCTAAATTCGTGATCACTACATCATGGAAAATGATAGTGCGCGATTTTGAGCAAAAAATACAATACTTTTAGATTATTGTACTTTTATATCCGATTAATTGGACATTTCAATTACTTTTCTTCTGACAGAATATGTGTTAACCAGTCGCTTACTAGTGCCATTCCTGCACGCAGAGAATACCGAAAGTCACCGGTGGATCCCAGAACAAAATCTGTCACCTGAAATCATCGAAGAAGATTAATTTTTCCCAAAAATATCGGAATTGGACCGATGAAGGGTTGATAAAAGTTTTCATTATATATTTTATGTTGGATTTCAACTTCTTGGTCATTAGCGACCTCAGTTACATCGACAAAAAATTAGATCATATGTCGTATACGTTTACTGGATAAACAAGGATTAATTTTAATGAAGTAAGAAAAATTGATTTAGACAAATGATAAATACGAAATTTATTTTGCCCTTACATCAATTAAAGTTTAAATTATACATTACATGCTTTTATGTAGACAATGATTGATTTTTAACATAATAACAAAAAATTGCTTTAAACATGTGAACAATAAGGTATTTTACCTCTACATCAACAATAATATGAACTTGATCAAGGTTTGTAATGTGTTGAAAAATGAATACCGTAAACATGAACAAAAACGTATGAAAATATTATTTTGTAGGTTTGCTTCTCGCATGAGTTGTCAATCCAGGTCGTATAAAACACAGGCCCTTCAGCGTACGAGTAATGACAAACTTGCTTATTGGAAGAAGAAGAAAAACACCGTCTGTTAAGCATAATTTGGCCAGTAATTAGCAGCCAAGGCACAGGAAGGTTCTATGTGGTGCAAGAAACAATTTATCAGGACCAATCAATTATTAGGCTACAGGAAAGTCTCTTTTCTGAGGTGACAGCATGTTTCTAGAAGAATGATTACGTTCATGCATCACTCGGCGCAATATCACAAACATGGCAAACAGCATATTTTCTCAAAAAAATATAAATCTGCACATTGGTGGTGAAATTTATCCGATTTGCATCAGAGAATGAGTGTGAGTAATAAAAAAGATATCAAACTACTACCAATACAGTTACTACAGCCAAAAAATAACTCATCAAAATAGTGGTGCTATAAAAGCACAGATTTTCTCGTTTTAATCGAGACTTTTTAAGTGTTATACTCGATGGACAAATTTAATCCACAAATTTAGAGCAATTTTTCTGTAAATGTTGATATTATCTTTAAGGCTATATATATATATATATATATATATATATATATATATATATATATATATATATATATATATATAGTACATTCCAAAACCAAAATATTCATTTCAAATTGGCCTCGGGCCTCGAATCTGGATCGATTGGGTAATATCAATTTTGAGGATCATCGTCTGCATTGTTTAGGTACTAACATTCACCACGGACCAACGAACTGATGTTTTGCCGTCAGTCAATTTTTCGGCATCGTGGACCCACCAACCGTGGATTCTGACTGCACAAGGCCCTAGAGAAAGTAATTACCTTCGTATTGGAACAAGATTTATCTAAATTTTTGATCCCATAATGCGAATTTTTCCGCTGCACCATTATAATACTTTTTTTCACTTCGTAGGGACTTAGTTGGCGAGAATGTAGAAACACGCATCTGAAATTTTCCCGGAGTCATCTTTAAGAAGACTAGTGCGGACGCCGTTCGCACTGTAACCCACTTTCTGATGTGTTCGCCGACACTTTCCGCGACTCCCACGTCACAAGGTCTATTTCGGGGCGCACCTTGGAGTGGCCGCCGGCCGTGAGTAGAGGCATCGCAAGGGGTGCTGCGCGGGAGATCCTTCGAGGATCTGTCACGGTGACGAGCCCCCCTCCGCCAATTACATCAACAATTTTTCCCTCTCACAGCTGTAAATAAGATTCAAATTTTTGAACTCGTTGGTGTCGCAGAAACCGTGTTACGGTTACAGTCCGAACTGTGGCTAATGTTAGAAGTCAGTTAATTTGCATATTAGAGGGACGTTTTAGATAAAAATGTATGCATGACGATAAACGGATGATTTTAGACTGGATAAATCGCGAGTTTAGCCATAAGGCGCTGACTGTTTTATGTGAATCACGAAGGCTGAAGGCCAGAGCCTCGTCTTTGTTAGATATTATTTGCTTTTTACTTTCTCGTATACGTAAGTATATACTTAGTGTAGAGAAAGGTATGTAATGCTGCAGAAAAACAATTTCGAGATTTTAACGGAAACACAAGTTTTTGGGGTCCCTTGATACCGAAACAGTGTTTTTTTTCAAAACGGTCGTCCGAATGTCCGTCTGTGAACACCACTGGCGCCTAAACCATACGTAGGATTTTTTTCTAAAATGGATATTCCCTGGTCCATTTATCTCGACTTGAGGCGCTGCGATTTTGACAAACTTTCTTCAACTTTCAGGACAACAACATAAAGCCCCTCCGACATTTTCGAAAATTTCTCAGAAACGGCTCCAAATGTTTTTTGAAAATTTTAGTAGTTTTCGTGCAATAGTGTGTGCAATATTTGCAATTTTAAAAAAGTACAAAAAAAGATTTTTTTCAAAACCGGCTCCATATTTTTTCTTCAAACTTTTGGTAGGGATGGTGCTAAATGCACTCTAAAAGATGACATAAACGCCACATTGCTCTATTCTTTTGTTTTTTCAAAAATTACAATATTTTCAAAATTTTTGACTTGAGTGTCACGTCGTTAATATTGACATTAGCGGTCATTTGTGCACATTATTATATTTGAGTGAATGCGCGAATCGCTTGAACCCTACACAACGTGAATCTGGGTCTCAGATGTGTGAACGAGATCCGTATCAACGTACCTACGTGCGAATTTGTCATCATCCACGAACAGACCTGACGCTTGAAGATTTCTCTTTCCCATTTAAAACAAACACACGAATGCGAGGCCTTGAGTTGCTGACGTAGTGCTTGTGTATTGGGCTGTGGTTCACATGAGGATCGGCATATTGGGGGCAAGTAGAACGCAAGCATTACGCCCAGCATTGCTATCCGATGGCCAGGAAAGTGGGGAGAGGGGCGATACATCTGAAAACATTTCACTGATCTTTGCGCATATCCCATGCTTTTTACTGAGGTGAGCAATTCGAAATTCCATGCCGGGGGGTTCAGGCAGCAAACTGTAGACGAGCATTTTGTAGCTGCGAAACCGGCGACAAATTAGCTTCTAATTTCCGAACGCTCAAAGGTTTTTGCACGCAGTGAGGTGCAATGGGTGGCTTTTATCTGTCTCTTGCAACTGGCTTTGACGCGAGTTTACGCTGAAGGTTTACAGTACCGTCAAGCCCGGTTTTTAATGAACTTCATGTGGGCTAACATATTTGGTTCACTTTAGCTGGGGTTCCCCGATAATCGAAAATATGCAGTTTTTTAACTACGGTTTTATTATCTCAGAAGTACAGTAACATATCCATTCGCCGCGAAATGAAAATCAATAATTTGTGCTATCTTAACAGTGGATTCGATATTGTTCACACAATCTAAATATCTTCATGTCTTCAATACTTCTTTAAGGTGGAGCATTTTCATTTTTGTATTCTTTTCATCGTTGCTTTCGTGCTCTTCTGTTCTGGTAAAACTTTAAATCGCATTCACGATATCCTAGATGGATTGGAATTCACTAACTTTCAATATGCGGTCCGCATGGATGAAGTCTTCTGGCCGGACAGAACGGTCATTGATGAGGCAAAGCAAATTCCTCTGTGGCACGGCTTCCACAATCCCTTTCACTCACCATATATGTAATAAAAATAAGTCACAAGACATATTTTATACATATACAATGAAACTCTTAGTGGTAAATGACATTGGGGTCCTGTTTATTAGAAAAAAGTTTTTTCTGAAAATTGTATTACTGCTTTCATTAAAACCGTATCTTCTAATGCTCTTTTATTAGGTATGTGACTCAAGACCAATGACTTCAGTTCACTACTTATAAACGAAAGTTTATTATACCCACAATCGACTGTAAATGAGTAATAGCAATAATAATGCAACTTCTAATCTAGTGAGTGGAATTTTCCAGCGATTTGGTAATGTCGTTGTTCCCGGCCATCAGAATTCGTTTCATTTTCGTCCGTGTAAGCACGGAGAATCTATATACATATTCTGAATCCTCTCTGAACAGTCGTCTTTCTTGAGCATGCATTTCTTCAAATCAATTTTCCAGACCCGTGGCGAAAACTTGTATCTTCGGAAGCTTTCAATAGCAGACGACTCGCTTATGTGAACATTTTTTAGCGGTGTGTGTAAATTGGGGACTAGAAGGAAAAGAGTGTAACTCGTATGTAAATTAGAGGACGACGCAGACAAGGGCATACATAAATTGGGGACCGACAACCTTATCCTCTTCTAGGAAAAAGTGGAAAGTGACACTTTAGTTTTGAAGAACATTTTCATAGCCACTATTTTAAAAATACATTTCCATTCCTAAATTTTTCAGACTTAGCACTGGCATTTTTCTCTGAAAATAGGTTTATTTTAATTTGGTTTTCATTCAATTGAATCATTCGTTAATTGAATGAATTCTGCTTATCTTGCCACTTGTATATCCTTCCATTTCCTCTATAACGCTGAACACGAAATTTGCACTTTTTTCTATTGTTTTCTTTGCTTTTTATTTTGATACAGGAACAAGTCTGGGAGATTTTCAATAAGGCACAAGGAAACCTCGACAGCAGCGTGGCAGCGGCCGCGCTTACCTACTAAATGGTCCTTTTCCTTACCTCAATTTGGTCCGCAATTTTCATGAATTACAAAGTAAGTTTTGCGAGAAAAGATGAAGTGATTATTTGGTCCCCAATTTTCACACGGCCTCTTTTAGAACCCAGCGTATTTTTATAAGAGATTTTACTGTTTTCTCAAACGCTACGTTTCAGATCTTAATTCTCATCGTTTCCAACATGAAGGAATGTACCCATTTCCGCGAGAACACGGTGAACTACGACTAAGCCTGTGAGCAGAATGGCGGCATGTATAAACTAACCTTCAATGGCGCATTTAACGCTTCTCTATGCGTGTCCAGGTTGATGAAGCTCCGGCTTCGGCCTACGCAATTAACAAAAAACTTCGAGTCTATCCAATGCTTTTTTGTCAAATTAATTTTTTCATTAACTGTTAGAAAATAGGGAAAACAGGAAACGAATTTAAAGGATTTGTTTAAGAAAATGAGTAACAATCGAAGAGGCATGTTCACTCATCAATATACACACATATTTTTCGTTGTGAACTGTATCATTTTCTTGTAGAAACTTGAATACTATATCCTAAAGGTAACAAATTTCACACAATCACACGAAATTAAAAACCGCAATTGTTCAACCATGCTCATTATAACTACGAAATACAATGCCCTCGTCCCTCGTGATTAATCGTCCTCGTTACTCGTTTTCGTTCGCTGATCTGAAGGCGTTATCAGTCAATTCGTGAATAGGGGAAGGATGAAGAGTTGCAATCCCAAATTTCATGTTATCTTACTATAATCACATTCATAAGAAAGTTCGTTCAGGCTAAATAAAAAAAATATTGTGTTACAAGACACGTAATGTCACATTATATGTAACATATGCGCAATATTATAATAATACCTATAATAATATCCGCAAAAGTGTTTCCAACCCCCAGGATTTTTTGCCCACGCAGGGATTCGAACTTTCGAACTTACGGCTTTACGTTTAACAAGCTATGAGCATTTACACTAAACAAAATGGCCCACTTTGCAAAACACTGCCCTGAACGCTTTAAAAACATGTAAACTAAAATGAACAGGGGACGGACGGGTGGACGAACGTTTTGTCGTAGACAATCTTACAAAATGAATTTTTAGGAATCAAGGATAAACAGCACGTGGGTTCTGATTACACAACGTATTAGAGGAAGTAATTGAAGCAAGAATTATTCCACTTTTTCGGTATCAATACGAGTTTTTCAGTCAAAAAATTTTACACACACTCTACCTATCTACGAAAATACGTAGTATGCGAGAAAGTGAAAATGTGAAAACAGCTCCGGAGAAGAATGGGATAAAATGTCACAAATAATGTTCACATCTTTGTCTTGGCTGGAAGACAATTAAATTTACTAAAGATTTATTTTTCAAAATTTGCATTAACATTTGGTACAAGTATTAGAAGTGCGAGTATTCATTACAGGCACCCTTTGCTTAGGGTTGCGTTTTTTCAAAATGAGTTGTCCAAATTACTACTCTGACGATAGTGTGATTTCACTAATTGTAAGAAATGTAACTACCGTGGAACGACAAAGTATGAACGCAAGAACCAACAAAAAAATCTCTCTTTACCATGCGAGTACTTGATACACTGAAATTCCTGTCGCTTAGAGTTATCATTTTTCGATTGTCAGTTGACTGTAAAGGCATCCTTCTTTTGCAAGATACTACGGTTCTTCAATTGGTCAACGGGGCTCAATTAAACTTCGTTGCTGAGTACGCCGGTGCGTTCTCAGTGAACTCATTGCTCTATTTAAATTTCTTACCTTCCTGCGTGTAGGGCGGAGCAGAAGGACATGAAATGGTTCTCCTGCTCTTATCGTATTTTTTAAATATTCGTAGGAATCCCATCAGAGCAGCCGACCTCTTCAATTCCTCTCCATTGGTTTAATTCTACCCAGCTTGGCAAGTGATGTCAAAAATCCGTCACCATCGTTATTCGACCCCCACGACCGTTGCTGCAGAGGTAACAATGTTGCCGGTAAGCTATTGCAGTCGTTCATTGGGCTTAGGATGGAGGACGAGCCCGCCGGCCACAACCCCAAAGATCACGTCGATGGTATTCCGCTCGAGCTGCACGATGACGCCGTGTAACCTTACACGAGGCATTGCCGTTCGCGCCTTCGCTCGTGAGGCGTGGGGCTTCGCCGAGGGGGCGGCAGTGCACGTGGCAAGCCCGCACACGAGCCCGTCCACGCACGCACACATCCCAACGAAAGGACATGTGCTATACACACTAGCTCGCATAGCGTCTTTACACGATCTTGGCTTCGGTCCAATTTCTGGTCGATCATTAGGGAGTTTGAACACATTTGTAACGTCTTGACCTTATGAACTATGATTCACGTGTCTAAAGTTAGTTGCAACGACAAAACATTGTAACGACAAAGCATGCGCGTCATGTACGAACTTACGCTTCACTTCTTACCGCAGGGCTGTAAGGTTAGCCTTACAGCCCGTCAGATCAAATGACGTGTTTAGGAAACTGAATCGTGGGAACGCAAAATTTTGCGATAATGAAGAAAATGTATGTGTAAATTTGTCAACGGTCGACTGCCGCTTCAGAATCAGAAAACGAATATTGTCGTCACAAGCAGCAATAAATTCTAAACATATATCCTTTATGGACCGAGTGAAAGAAATATAACATAAATATAAATCACACATGGGTACCGCTAATATGAATCTGCGTTGTCTTTCTGCGCTTCGCGTCTTTATTCTGCTGTATTGCGTAAGGCTGTACTGCGAGTTAAAACTCTTTTTGAATTTTAAATTTATGAGATACTAATTTCGAGTGATACGTCTTTCATAATGCATAGGGTCAAGACGTTATAAATATGCTATAACTCCTTACTCATAAATCTTCGATATTACTTGTGTGCTCCTCTACAGTAAAATTTGTTTGTCCTTCCCGATCGTCATAAACTGAGGTGCTAATTATTTGTGTTAAGAAATATTCATACTGTTATTGTATGAAGTAAAGACATGACAGAAAATGAGAAGCCTTTTGAATGGGGTAGACGTGTACTCACATATTCTGAAAAAATCGATGTGCAACCTTAAACGAAATACAAAAATTGGAATTACCGTCATTTTACATTTCTTAGAAAGCGCAAATCCGGCGATCAAATCTAATATCGCATCACATTGTGTCGGATCGCATACAAGTGACAAAAAATTATTTAGGAGCATCTACCTATAATTCAATACGCATTACATTTCATGGGAAAGCGCCCAATCTGTGGACAAGACAAGTTTGTGGGACTTCGTCGCATTCTCTTCTGATAGCCGTACGAGTCGTGGCTCTGATTTCGCGTGAACATGCAAGCGGGACGGGGCCCGGGAGGAAGAAGCGAGACTCGAGATGATTTTGCGGGTCCGGACGCCTTCAATAGTGAAGTCCGTGCCAACTAGCATCGCGTTTTTGTTTACATATCCAGAACATTTCGATATTAAATTTGAAGTGTACGTTAATTACATAGTTTACTATATGTTCAAAATTATGAAGTACACTTATATTTTCTGGACGCAACATTTGTCTCTGCTCGTGAGACGCTATAAGAAAATGTTCAGCAGCCAATCGTGTTTAGTTCAGTTTAGTTTAATATTTCCAAAAGATACAACGTACATAAAAGTGCTCAAGAGAGTCGCAGTCACTGCCAGTCGTATGCGCTGAGCCTGGTTTCTCGTGAGACAGCGAGGCGGGCGCCGCGGACCGAGACGCAGATCAATGGGATCCCGCGGGTCGCCAAGCGGCGCTGCGGTCGGCCGGCCGGGGCGCGCGGCGCGGACCGCCAGGGGAGCAAAAACGCGTGTTCCGACTACCATTCCCAGCTCCCGGCTATCAATTAGCAGGGTGATCCGATGCGATCGCGGCGCTGGGCGGCGGGACCAGGCGCGCCGCTCGGAACAGGGCGGGCGGTGGCGGCGGTGGCGGCGGCGGCGGCGGCGGCGGCGGCGGCGGCGGCGGCGGCGGCGGCGGCGGCGGCGGCGGCGGCGGCGGCGGCGGCGGCGGCGGTGGCGGAGGCGGGACCGGCCTTCATTAGGAACCGGTCTGGCGCGCTGGACGACCGTCGACAGCCGCAGGCGGCCAAGATGCGGACTATGCAACGGAGGTACACTACGTTCCGCCCAGCCAAGTGCCTCTTTCTGCGCGGATTTCGCCTTGTACTTCGCACGCCACGTTGGCCCGGTGTTTTGACGAATCTTTACAACAACGCTCCCGTGTTCCACTACCCCAGATTATAGAAACCGACTATCAAAACTTGCAAAACCAGGGATCGTTTGGTAACGAGTGTATTGTGTGAACTAACGAACTTCGTAATTTTTCTCAGTTTTTGTCAGTTACAGGTGGGAGAGAATTTCAAACTTGGATGAGAAATAAAGTTGAAAATATTTGACTGGAAAACCGGTTATTCTTGATTACATGATAAGCAATATCAGGAGGAAAGTATATCAAGTGGTTATCTCCTTCTGCCTATGTTAATCTTCCTTTATTTTCTCCCCTCTATCTCTTTCTTCGTTATGGACACGGTCCAGTAGATATACATAGAATTTACTAATGCGGATACTGATAACTAACATAATTAAGTGATGCTGCACGGTGACTGATAGGGAGAGCTGTTGTAAGTTTGGTGAACTACTCTATTCACAGCGAGACCCAAGATCTCATTTTCAATTCAATTAACTGTGCCGGTTTTGCAACTAGTGATAATTGTTCTATAAGCCTTCGTAACAAGTTCGTTTCTAAAATGTTTATTGTGCGTGGATTTTCTTGCCTCTTCATTAAGGCAATCACGCGACTGCAACCCGTGATCAGTTTTCCCTCACTCTCGCTACCCACCTAATCTCCATTCATCTTTCGTTACCTGAGAAGGCAAAGCCCGACTACCCCGTTTCGTTTATCAAGTGTTCCGAAAGGATTAAAAATGTTTTTAGTTTGCATTCGTAAGTAGCGCTAATAGACGTTCTCGCACCAGTCCAGAAAAAACTTTGAACACAGGTGAACATCGGTGATGGTAGAATCATCAGAATTGTGTGTATTAAGTTAGCGGGGTAAGTAGATGCTCGTGATAGGTGGTTTCAAATTCGTTTCCACAAACGTTTAAACGTTGGTATTCAACGTTGGCAGTGCTCTAAAAGGACATCCAAATCTTCCCTGAAAACAGGCATGGATCATTTATAATTAACAGTAAAATACTAAGCAGACCACGGTAAACGTAGACATCAATCCTTACTCTAAGAAGGAAGACGAAACGGGATTCAATCGGACTACGTCTTTTTGAAGAGGTGGGTTTGAAGAGCTTAGGACCGCTTAGAAGTTGACCGCGGGATGCAGTCGGTATATATCCCTCTCTAATCCTTGCAAATAATTTCCCGCTGTTCAGACATGGTACCTATCGGTCACTCTGTATTAGTAGCCTCAATGTTTGGTCTTAAAATTGCATATCATTACTGATATTGTTTACTGATACTGTTTTGAAGAAACGCCAGTTTCCTTTTCTAATTCTATGGGTATTGCCAAATAAATTATATTACTTCAGTGCCGGAGAAATGTGCCGTAAATGTGAAGTTTCATCTCTTCCCTGGAAAAATATCTTTTTTATTTAATTGTCCCTTTTTTTCGAATACACAACTTTTAACTCAAATCATGACAATTTCTTGTCGAATTGGTCATGAGCGATGGTTTATTTGACATTACCTTTGGCTTCAGTTACTTTTATTTTCTAGCTTTGCCGTGATTTTGCTACACGTATTTCTTGTTGAGAGACTCTCCCTACGACACTATTGATACCATATTCCTTTCATATCTCTTATTGTGTTTAATCTTTTTCTGGTACTAAAGAGATAAAAGGGTAAACTTAATTTTGAAAATATAATTGGTCAAGTATTATACAGTATTTGATTCTTCACCAACGAACTGATACTCAATTTTGCTTTATGCAATTTTACTCTTTGAAAAACTTCTCTTGACTTGAGTAATTTTTAAAAAATAAGATTTTGTTTTGTAATGTAGCAAACAGTGAGCTCTTATTCCCTTGGATCCTCATCTTCACTTCTGTTATTTGCTGTGCTATCGGTTCCTGGAGAAAATTGTTTCTAGAGGAATGCAGTAATATGAAATTTGACAGAAATGACGACGAGAGGTTCTCATAATTTCACTTGATTGCAGTTCCTCTTTTTTAAACTTTTCAGCACCAAAGACAAAGCGAAATCTTACATTTAGCATCATGTGCCAATG
Source organism: Teleogryllus occipitalis (assembly GCA_011170035.1). Taxonomy (NCBI): domain Eukaryota; kingdom Metazoa; phylum Arthropoda; class Insecta; order Orthoptera; family Gryllidae; genus Teleogryllus; species Teleogryllus occipitalis. Next base: position 44,405 of record BLKR01001614.1, read on the forward strand.
TGGCAAGATGTATTTCAGTTTTCTCAGAAAGTTGAGTAAATGAGAATGAAGAATGTATTATTGTTTGATAAACATTTGCAATAAAATATATGCAACATTTGCTACATTCGAAGGTTGTAAGTAAAATAGAGGCAACACAGTTATGTAATAGCAAGTTATGTAACATGTGCACGAATCACTTCGCGCGCGTATTGTGAATGCTATTTCTTAACTTATCGTGCGCGAAAGATGTTTCGCACACGCTTCGCAATGTTTCACGACACTTCGTGATGTTTCGCTCATTATTAGTTAGAATTTATCTCTAGTGCTGCAAAAACAGCACGTACTTTCTCTCCCGCATTTTCACGCAAAATTACCTGACCTGATTTCAAAATCTATCTGTAAGGAACAGATTTCATTAAGGGAAAAAATCTTTATTTTCTTAATTGTAGTTGTAGACGCCGAAAAAAGTTTCAATTGTTGCAATTTTCGAAAAATCAGGGTTTTCAACCAACATCAGACCTGCACCATTCTCTTAAACGTCCTTCACACGATCCGGCAAAAAAATTATTCAAAATCTCTGCTCCGTAGCGAGAAAGAACAGTTTCGCATACGGAAATCAAGCACCAGAAACAGTGCTTCACTTTCGACAGGTTAAAAAGAATTTTCTTGATACCATCAACAACATTACAATACACTCCTTCAATATAATAGCCGGCGAACTTCTGAGCCTTCTGTCAAATTTGCAACCCTCATAGGATGCTATCAGCGATGTTTTTCACTAACCACAGTGACCACAGTGAAAAAGCGCCTTATTGCTCGGTGACCCTTAGGAATATTGGGGAACCTTATCCTCCTAAGAGATTGTCGAAGTCAAATCGAAGTCACTGGGACTCTTATCAAGAGATTATAGAAGATGCTTAGGCCCCAACGCCACCTTTTCTGCTCCATCGTCCATTATCATGCAACATGCGAAGTGTATCATTTCAAATGAAATGCGATCGTTTTCAAGGATGGCCGACATTAAGGAGACTCACTAACTATCCTCTTTATAACAATTTGTTACTTTACCTGTACGGGATAAAGCCGTAGACACAACCCAATCGTCACGAAATGCAATTATCCGTCGTGCACAGTCATTCGACAGGGTAATTTGATTTTTTTGTTAATGAACAGAAAAAAACCGTATGTGATGAATTTGGGAGAAGTACAATCTGCGCACGTTTTCTTGAACTCTGAAATCTCTTTCCCACCTTTTAAACATAAATGGTTGAATGGTGAAGAAAAGAACCAAAAAGCAAGCTTATTAACAGAATTCACTTCTCCCCATAGCACGTCATACGCAGTTTCAACTGTTTTTTTGACTTAAAATAAATAATTAAATAAATAATTAAATAAACATTTCAAAGTAGATATTTTCTCTCCAAAGTTACAGAAAATTGTTTGCATTGGTAAACGAACTACAGAATTGTGTTGTTAGTATTTGTAAGAAAATAGTAACCCACAACCCGGCTCTATCCCTACCACAACCAGCGAAAGAGCTCACCTAAACGTGCGCATAGTGCGCACGTGCGCAAGCTACATTCGTGATATTAAGTCAGTGGCGGCTCGTGGTCATGCCATTAGAGTGTGCAACGTTTTTCTTCTTTTTCCCACACTCTCTCTCTCCGTCTCTCTCTCTCTCTCTCTCTCTCTCTCTCTCTCTCTCTCTCTCTCTCTCACCAACACACACACACATATACATTACATGCATGCATTGACACACATTAACATTAAAAATGACAATTAAACACAAATCATCTTATGACGTCTGATAGCATGCCGAACAATTTCATTCCATTGTTTCTTTTCGGCAATTTTTTCTGTGGCTTTTTCATTGAAATCGTTGTTTTCTTACGTTTCATATTTTCAACGCTATTCATTGTTAGTTGCACAAACACCCTTGACAGAAAAAGGACTCTCTGATTTCGGTTTTTTAAAACACATTGAAACGTAGCCTAATACTTACGTTTACAAAATACACCAGGGGTTTGAATACTTCGGAATGGTTTTGTAATTACAACTCACTTTAAAACACAAGAGAATAAACATTTATATACAATTAACATTTTTATGAATGCAACACTGCACAGCAATGCGTTCGCGTTTCGCGCGCTAGTGCGAAAGCTCATTTAAGAGGAGAGATATCTCACACTTTCTTCGTTCAATGTCATACTTACTTCTGTTAAAAACTTATGCTACTCGAGTGTTATATCTTCGAGACACGTCAAGGCTTTTTCCGAGATCGCCACTGCGCCTGCGCCGTAGAAGGAGCACCGCGCGAGGATTGCTCCAGTCCTCCATAAGCCACCGTTGTTCCCCCTCCTTCCCCTGCAGCCCCGCGGCAGCCTAGGACGCCGTTTCCTCAGTCGCATTTTCCCGAGTGTGCTCCCGCAGGCTGTCACGAAAGAAAGGCGGACGGACCGGCAATCGCAGCTTCCGAATGGCGCGTGTTTTGAAATAACATGTTTCGTAAATGCTCTGAGAGGACTTGTATTCCCCTCTTGTTAAGAGATGTTTAAGAGAAATGGCACCGAATTAATTTGGGTGTGCACATGCGAACGTGCGAATACCCACGAGCCGCCGCTGTATTAAGCTACTATTAATGCATCGGTACTGCTGCCTTCATGTGAACTTTGATAACGTTCTTGAACTTTCTGGCCTCGAGATACGTGCGTTTTGATCCATGTTCAATCACATCAAATCCATTCCCGATTAAATTGTCCAGAGCCCCCCAAAAATAGTTTGTCCTATACTAAAATTGACCATGTATGTATGCGTGTGCATTATATCACAGATACTATCACACACTTCACATTTGAAATTTCTAAAATAAAATATACTTAATAAAGGCTATGTGCGAAGATGTTTTTGGATTTACGCGGGAATGAATAAAAAGACGAGGGTTTGAAATTATAGCAGTGATTTGGTATTACAAGCTTTCCTTTCTGCAGTATCATGTCCCACCTAAATTTTTCAACCGTCTGCCATATTTATTTATAAAGTCTGCAGTTATCAGTGTTTCTACAATATTGTAATTATATATTGTTTCACTTCCAACAAGCACACCATCTTTTCTTTCTTCTTCTGCTGCATTCAATTCCAGAAGAGGCCTTCTAATTTACTCTGTATTTGAAGTGTGAGACCTAAAAAAATATTTATGAAAACGACCAAATAAAATAAAAATAATTGAACATACACATTCATTTACTACAAAATTATTAACATTTTCTCCCAATATTTACGTTTTGGCACAATAACAAAGAGAAACGCTTGGGCACAGGTTAACACAACATTTGAAATATTAAAAATCTCTCTGATACAGAAAAATATATTGTACAATATGTAAACACATTTCTATTTGACTTCTCCAACGACGCAAGTGTCGGAGTGTTAATGAGCACAGCAAAAAATAATTTTGTTTAAAATTGAATCAATGTTTACTATTCTAATCATATTTTACGAATTACTTTTTCGTAGAATTATTGAAATAGGAGTAATGCATATCAGTGAAAGTGTAAAGTGTTATTTTTTCAAAAAAAAAATTGAAACCGAAAATGTTTGGTTGTAACTTAAACCAAAAAGTTACAAAAATGAAATTTTTACTGTAGGTTTCCACTTTTATTAAAGTCTGTACTGAAAATAATACAAAGCAATGCGCCAGGGGCACTACATACTAGTAATTTGTCTTTCTCTCATGTAGTACACAAACAAGACAAAAAATACAGTGACTAAACATATGACTAAATAATATAAAGTAAAACATAACTATTCGAAATGATATCAAAGTGTCACTGACAACTGCGGCAAAAAAAGCGCATAATGTTCATAACGTCTGCTCAATGAATGAATTTCAACCTATGAACAGTTTGAACTCCCGCTGATTCTTGCGCCCTCGAGGATGTTCAGTGATCGTAGCCCTCTATCACGCTCTTCCCCCAAGACATTAGACTATGTTGAATTTTCGATGTACTTCACAATTCAGAAGTTAATCCCTAGAACAATTGTATCATAAATAAGGTCTGCAAAGAAGTTTGTTGAAAAAATCGGTAACCCACCACGTTGTTAATTAAAAGTTGATATTAAAATGTGGAAACTATTATGTTCTTACTGCGATGGTGCGTAATTTCTTAACACCGTTGCTATAATTTATTTTAATTTTTCTTACACTTATATTTATTTTCACGAAGTTTACAACCTTTGTGTTACTTAATTGCATTCAGGAATATTTACAATTATCGTAGCAAAGTTAACTTGACATAAAACGAAATTACTTTAGATCATTGTTAATGTTGTGAAAAGGAATTAAACTGATATATTTTTCGTAACATTTAACGTTTACATGTGAACATAATCGCTATAAAGAAACAAAAATTGAATAAATCAAACATTTAGATAGCCTTCATGAGCTAAATGTGTGTGTGTGTGTGTGTGTGTGTGTGTGTGTGTGTGTGTGTGTGTGTGTGTGTGTGTGTGTGTATAGCTGAGATATTTCAGAAGTAAACTAGAGGTGCTACAGAATGGCACAGACTTTCTCGTAGTAATGTTTTCTAATTTCTTTGGTGTGTACTGGCTTTACGGTGTTGTTTCATCTTCTTGCCAGCCGCCATCTATCGCCGCTAAAAGTACATCTTTTGTAATTTTCTAAACCTTTCGGTTTCCTAATAGTAGACCGAAATATTACTTAAAGAATACATTAGCGGAGTAAAACCTCAATCTAAATAACAATTTTCATTCAAAAATTTAGAGTCATTTTTTAAGAAAATGGCGTTTAAGCGTTACTTTAAATCACTTACTGGGAGACATGTCAAAAAAATTAAAATAGAGCAATATGGCGTTTATATAATCGTATAGCGTTCGATTGGCACTAGCCCTATAAAAAATTAAAGAAAAAATTTGAAGCCGTTTTTGAGAAAATTGTATTATTGTTATTATTTAAAATTGCAAATATTGCATGCACTATTGCACGAAAACTACTAAAATTTTCAAAAAATGTACTTGAAGTTAATGAAAGAACTATTTATGGACAACAAATTTAATTTGCAGGAAAAATCTCTATCTTCAATTTTATAGTTGTAGGAAGACGTCGGAAAAATCCAAACTTTTGCACTTTTCGAAAATTCAGAGTTATCTGCGAAAAGCGGACTTATGCCACCTTTATAAGTGTATGTTACTCTATTCGTACAAGAAATTTGAAAAAAAATTGGAGCCGTTTGTCGAGATTCAACGAGAGCCAGACAGACAGGGACTTCAATTTAGAATAATCGTACGTATGGGTTTGGCGCTAGTAGTGTTCACGGACGGACGGACGGGCGGACGTTTCGAAAAAAACACCTTTTCAGTATCAGGGGACCTCAATACGTGTATTTCCGTCGAAATCTCAAAATCTGTTTGCCGCAGCATTACAAAACTTTCTCTATACTACGTATATATACGTATGTATACGAGAAAGTAAAAATCAATAATACCACTTTCTTGTAATGATATCAATTAATAATTCCTTCGTCGTTTCGGTCTCAGAGGCATGGATACGTGCTTTGTGTAATTATCGCAATTTGCGGCAACATTTATCTCATTGCTGCATTTCGCATTTTTTCCTGGACGGGAAGCGTCGCCGATAGACTCAGAAAGTCATTTTGGGCACACAGAAAATTTGCAGTTTCTGAATTTTGTTCACAGGAGCAGAAACTTTTCGGTATCAGAAGACTTACCGTTTCGATTTTCCTGCGGCCGCTGACCAATCTTCTGTTTAGTAATTGACACAACAAACTGACATTAATTTTATTTCATTGTGAAGAGCACACTGGTGTAAATAGTGTCTGACCACGTATCTGCTTGACCTGGCCATGAACTGATTTTCGGAAGGAGTTTTGACGAGATTCTTGAATATCGAATGAGATGATTTCTTCATAATCGCTTTTTGCGACCCACCAATTTTGCACTATTCCAGCACTAACCCATGCTTTACACGGTTCCATTTCCACTCAAATTGTGCTAAAAAAAACACATGAAAATTATTAACACTCTACCGTTTCTATACAATAATTGGATGAAGAAATGAAAGGATTTTCCACCTGCTGAATGATACATGGGTGAAAGTTTTTCTATCTCAAGCAGAGCGTTAGTTTCTCTGTGTTATTTCGCATGACACATTGCGGTCGGTTTTGGTTTATGTTCTAAGTTTATAGCTGTCTTTCATGATAATGGATATTGTTTCAGTTGAAATTTTTGACCTAAATAGATCAGTAATAGTTTTGGAAGCCCAACTCTTTAGTAATCTGAACATCAAACACCACAATCTCGCAAGGAACATATCACAGAGGGGCCAATTATTCAGTTGTAGAAGGGTGCCACAATAAGTGCTATAATAAAATCGTACGGATTCTATATGGAAAAATTAAGCGTTGTTCATTTTCTCGCAAAAAAGCGTCCAGTCCGGTCGGCCATGTTTTTATACAAGTGAAATTGGTTGGAAATTGTATCGTGTTAAACAAGCTTTAAGCAGTTCTACAACGCCTTCAGGCATAGGCAACTCCTTCAGGCTTCAGGGGCCGCCTACAAGACTGGCTTGGGAGTATGTGCCCTTTGGATTTAGCGGGTACATTGATAAAAATGAACATGAAATTGAGACAAGCTTTGCTTGACGAGCCGGCCTCCGCCGATTGTGAATCTATCGCAACTACTACCTGCTACATTCGTTGGCGGTATATTCCCAAGCTGCGCAAGTCAGGCACACCCGCGCGGTACGTATAATATCCCAAATAATGCGTATAATATCCCAAATAATGCGTATAATATCCCGAGAGGTAGCGGTGTTCTTCCTCCGTGGAAACGAGATCCGGTGCTATCCTACACGACAGCTTGCTGTTTCCATACTCCAGGTATCACCACAAGTCAGTCATTGCTCCAGCCGGGACAAGCTCTAAGCTCCCAACTGATCTCCTGGCAAGTGCGACAGCAGTGTAAGGGGCGCGCGCGCAAGTGAGTGTCTGTGTGTATGGCGAGGTGGGGCAAGGATGAGGAACGAAACATTGCGCACAGTCGTGGCCCGTTGATTAGGGTACTACTCCAGCATTTTCCCGATAGAAATACCGATGAGAGCAGCCGACCGCTAGAAGTCGCCTCCTGACAGAGGTTGAATTCGACCCAGTTCCAGCTATGAAGTTAGTGTTGAAAATCCACCATCTTCGGGACTCATATCTTATGACCTCCCCATCAGCGACGTTGCAGAGGCAGCGACAATACTGTCACAGAGTGATGGCAGCCTGTGGCGGCGTCCGGCGTGCGCCAGGGCTGGGGCTGGGCCCGCATGGGCGGGGGCGTGGGCGGAGGCGGGCGCCGTGGGCGTGGCCGGCGAAAGTGGCGGAGGCGGTTTGGGCGCGCGGGAACCGGTCGGCGGCGCGGCGGCGACGCGATGGTGGCGACGGAGGCGGCGACTGCCTCGCTCCCGTCACTCGGCCGCAGGCCAACTGTATCCGGTTACGCTGCAATGTGTGGGATACATTACCTGTATGCCAGGCGTTTGGATCATCAATATATCGTGGACTGACTCGTTTCATGCAGCTTTCTTAATATTTTCCTTTCTGATGATTTCGAAGTTCGCGTATATGCTCAGCGGTCTTTTATACATGGAAATTAGTCTCTTTATTCCTACTTTTAATAGTGCACGTTTTGCCTGATAGAACATGTTAATATAAATTCCTTACGATGTACTTCTATCGCTTTTATCAATATTACTTCTACTCTACTCAATGGAATTGAATATTCCTCAACAACTTGGTTAACGAGTGGCTGATATGGCTTTGTGGTGTTATTCCGATGACAGTCATTTCGCATTCATACGACCAACTTTTTACTTTCTCGCGTTACGAAGGCACTTCGTTAGAAGAGAAAATGCGCCCGATGACGGCGTGCTGTTTCATTTTGTGAGAAAACTGGGTTATTGAAAAAACTCAGATGATTTATGGATTCAGCACCAAAAACCACAAGAATGGCCTATTGACGTTAAAAACTTTTTTGAAAATTATTTTTGTTGAATTTAATGCTCTGTATTCTCAATATACACGTTATATTCCTACAGTATTTCCTTGATTTAAATAATATTATAAATTACATTAATGTCAATTAATGTAAACCGCATTCAACACCATATGTCAATATCAATTCGTCGTTACTGTTGGGATTCCCACAACCTCGATACTCACATTAATTGCTACAGCATCTGGCACCCTTTCATTTCTTATCCTACCTTCTGTCCTTTCCATGTGACCATTTTCCAGAACTTGTCCAAGGCTCTACGATGTGGAAGCGCAGGTATAATTTTCGGAAAAATTGCAAAAGGTGTAACATAGAACTCATGAAACTCCGATTCGTATGATCTCATCTACAGTTGGATGAAATTAAATGTAAATGAATTTGAGACATTTATTCAGTTAAATTACGCATATTTCTCGTACAAAACAAGGAAAACGATTGACGGAACAATTAAGTCCAAACACCACTGCTTAACGTGTGCGCCGCTGTATACTGGTTTAATTGTAGTGACTTCTGATGTTTGATCAGCCTAAATGCGGTTGTCCAATCGGGAGCTATATTACAACTGGCATTGAAACTCTCTATTGGATAACTGCGTTCCAGCTGAACAAGAGTCGGAAGTCACTATAATTAAATCGGAGAAAAAGCTCTGGTGCCACTGAAATGCTACTCAAGTACAAAATAAGTATGATGGACTCAATCCTGTCAAAACTGGAAGGACTGAAGGGTGCCGTGAGCTGTACCTTTGCTTCGCAGAAGGACGTCTGGGAGACTTGTGAGGGAACAATATGCTTTGGATGGGGCCGATGTGGTTAGTTACGAAGAAATAGGAAGCAGTAAGGTAGTAAGGAAGCAGTAAGCTTGTAAACTATATTCTCATTTCCGTTTCATTGCAATGCTTCAGAATCGTTTTAATAAGCTAGTATTGCTCCGAGGAGATTTAGTCCCAAGGCATGCCGGAATGTGTCAAAAAGAATCATTAAGTTATATACGTGCGCTTAGCCACAAACACACTCTTCTCCTCCTCACCATACGTGCTGCTGCGTCAAGTATCAAAGAAGTTGTGCAATACGACGTTCAGACAAGTATCGCTCGCTCACTGACATGCAGTTACATAAATGGAGGTCATACGAAAATACTAGAACACAAGTTTTTGATGCAAATTTGCAGGAAAGTTGTGTTGAGTGGTCACGATTCTGAAGATACCATCAGATTTCGGTTGAAGCAAATACAAAGCTTTTATATCAGCAAAGATCACCATTTTTTGTTTAGACCTTAAATGAACAGATCTATTGTAGTCGTGTAATTTGGTTTTGTGTGGTAATATTAATTGTGTTTCTTTTTTCTATTTTATTAGCTTTTATTTTATGTCCATTTCACAGAGTGAAGTGATTTACATTAATTTTTTTCATTTTAAAGTTTGCCTAATTTCAAATGCCACTAAACTAATGCTATGATATGGCACTATATTGGTGGGTCGTTTGCGAGCCACAACAACTAACAGAAGATAGAAATAAAAGCTATAGTTAACTCAGTAACAAATGAAACTAAATAATTACTTAATGATTCTCATTATTCACAATGTTTATTGCAATTTAGTCCCAAGAACACTAATAATACTTTTTCTTTCCATCTGTAGATTATTATGATTTTTATGATGAAATTTCGTTCCGCTTTAATTATTTTCAACTTTCTTTATGCAACGTCGACGTCGCGGAACAACAGTGGATCGTGGCGTTTTGTAGAATATAACGAATACGTTTCTTTGTCACCCGCGCACTTTGTCCTGCATAGTCGGTTACTTATAAAATGTTGTAGATGTGCCTGCTACATGCGCAACCTTTTCTGTGCCGCAAAATCAAAATGTAATAATGATTTCAACATCTTTTGTCAGTTTGAAGTAAACATCAGAAGCGACATTTTGTAGATGTGACTTCAATATAAATTTTTCAGAAAGCTGTCATACATTTCGATCAACCAAACTCGTGAATAGCTACATTGTCAGCCATTCTTATTTTCTCATAAAGTCTTAATTGGCTTCACACGTCGATGCAACATGTGATAGATAGCACAGAATATATTTATGGCTGAAGGTGACAGCGTTACAATGACATTCACTAAAAATAAGGTCAATATCACAATATCCATTTATGATGGAGCAGTGCGAAATAGCTAGAATATATCCCTCAATACACTCCGAACATAATTTGTGAGCAAAAGAAAGATGAAATTGCACGGAAACTATGAGGAATATACATATAACAGTACTAGTGTTTTCGAGTTTATTTAAAGTGTTATTTCACATACATATATACATACATAGATGTATGTATAAATGTGATATAAAGGGGTAACTTGAGAAGAACCACTGGAGAAAGTACGGCAGTTTGCTAGACCAGTACTGAATGAACCTATGACAAGACATAGAATCGTCGTACAGCAAGGTAATTAGAGTAGTAAAGATGTCTATGATAGTTAATGTTGTATTTTTAAGGTTTGGGAGGATACCCTTGGAACAAGGTATTCGGAACGTATTAGCGGAAGGGTTGAGGAGGGAAGTAGCTTCGTAAATAATACTTGATCGGGGCCAGGAACGCATTCGTTGTTCTCCATTTTGACTAGCCGATACTTGAATGAATAGTGGGCAGGGCGTTCTTCAGAACCTTTGTAGCATCCGTCCCGCGAGGAGAAGAGAAGAAGAAGAAGAGAAGGAGAAGAAGAAAAGTAGGAGGCTAGACGGTACAAAGTTCAATGAAGCGACGCCGATCTGGAAATAAGGACACTAGGCAGGAATGGCAAACTAGCATACGTTCTCCATCGGAAGAATAAAAAAAGTGTATAGCAAGATGGGTTCTATAGGTAGTAGAGAGTAAATTTGGATTATCTGAATTGTTGAAGTACCTTTGTGGATGCGATGTTTTTTTAGCTGTAGAGACGTTTGTGAACCGTATTAGAAATTTTTATTCCCCGGTTTCGGTGGTTTTAAAAATAAACATTTAGGCGATAAAACCAAGAGACATCATAAATGGGAGATAATGTGTTTCTAGAAAAATGAAATAATAATATCCGTGCGTGAACTAAAACAATCGTCACAATTAGATTTCCGTGTTTGCCTTAGCCTGGAAAATTGCTGAAACGAGAATTACGTGATATGGTTGATTACTGCACCATGGTAATTTCTTTAGGTCATAATGACAACTCCCGCCGACTATAAAAATCGCTTCCAAAGAAATCTTGGGTCCACGTCCGTAGCAAGCTACATACTCCTGCAACCTCCTGCAGTCTCAAGCTACCCTGTTATACGTGTCTTCTTGATGATGAAAACCGTGTCACTTCGAGGTGTCCATATATAAGCCTAGAAGTTGTGGCAGCCAGACATTCATAGCGATCTACAGGCTAAGTATTTTCCTTAAATGAATCACAAAAATAGAAGCAGATTGGTTACCTAAGAATCCTTCGGCAAAGAAAATCTACTCTGCAATTTCTGAATTTATAGCATCTTCTCCTTCAGAATATGTGTCGACGTCTACGGGATTTCGGCACAGAATCGAGGTCCCTAGTAGGTAGGAAGGTACACTATCTAGGGATTGGGCTGTCTGGTGTCCTGTCATTCGGTCTGTCCCCCATCTCAGTCTCCAAGCGTTACAGAAGTCTCACCCGTATAGAACCTTGCGACTTTTAGTGCTCCATGCCCTCTAGGATCCCCCGGTTTTTTAGCGTCCCTAGCGTTCTAGAAGCCAGAATTACCTAAAGCCTCTTGTTGTATCTTTCAGTATTATGGTCATGTTCTTTCAGTGTTATGATCAATCTATAATGATTCTATGGAATCTATAATGTCGTACAGTACGAACGTAAGGGATCTAAAGAGCTTAATTTTCAGCATTTCTGGGTGAAAGTGGTCAGTATCTTGAACTATTTGTTTCAGTTACTGCTGATGGCGTTCGACTGTTCTCAAAGGTCAAGGGTGGATATGAGCTCACAAAATAAGCGAGCGTCTTCTCCGTTTCTGTCCATCAATAAAAAAATGGTGGTGCCCATGTTCATTAATGTCTATGACATTTTCCCGGTTTTGGTTTGACACTGTATTTGTTTTACGGTTAAATATAACGAAATTAGAGCAGGGTCCCCTGTTCAGGCACTTTCACGTGGGTCATTTGTTTTAACATGTGGTTCTTACGCTGTCACAGTAATCCAAATGTAGTCCGAACGGTTTCACAAAGGCATAGATACTCCAGTAAAATTTAAATGCCCAATTGATATGAAACTCAAAATACGTTAGTCATAATCGCAGAATGGATTAACTTATTTAACGACTAAAAATATTATCCATTGTTGATGTATTGACGAAATGATATCTGAATAGGGGAAACTCGTGTCTTTTACAAACCATGGCCTCTCGGTATTTATGCTTAATAGTGATTATTAGGGAGCGGATTTCTATGATTTTACATATTTTTGTCCGTTGCTTCAGGGAATAGCTAAGTGAAATTTCTTGACATTTGGTTAGTATTGGATGCTACATAGAATAACATGTTAGTGCTGTTAGAATAACATGTTATTATGCAGATTTTACAGATTTCACGAATATAGACCGTCTTGTTGGTCTATATTCGTGTAATTATAGGCACATATTTTGCATATTTCGTTAAAATAGAGACTTGTCTCTAAAACGTTCCATCCTTTCATAGAATCTACTATTTATTTGCGAGCATTCATTCACTAAAATGAACTTGTCACAGTTCTTTTTCTTATAGGTAATAAAATACTTGTGCATATGTAGGATATTTCTTGATATCATATTTTTTAAACCAGGCAGAAGAAATACAAGACATCCAATATACTTCACTAAGGTGAATATTTATGCAATTATTTCTCCACCGAATAAAGGTGGATTGTATTTTGTGTGCACAAAATCCTTTCACTGTAACTTTTCATTCCAAGCATACTTCTCCTGACTTTTATCGAGAAAGGTTTATACAGGATATGAAATATTGTTAATTTTTATTCCATATTTCAGAATTTTTAGTTCATAAATGAATATTTTCAATAGAATATTTGAAGATTTTTTCGGGAATAAAATCATCTCCCTAGTGATTAAGTATAACCATTTCTATATTAATTCGAACCACTCGGTTTATATCGCTATATGAATGAAAATCACCGGTTTTATGATCGTGATAATTGAGGAAATGATTATCCTTTCGTTCTTCAAATGTTTCTGATGCAAAGCTGTTCGCGTATGTACAATACATTTTCAAACACGTCTTATTCTCTAGAGAATACTCTTTTATAAATGACTCCAATTTTCGAACTCGAATTCCGAGTTGTCAATGTAGTTGGGTGTCATCCGTACACCCGCTGTGCGCATGAATGGGTTTCATAAAAAAACGAGACGTCCACAAAAAACATCTGGGAAGCGTGGGTAGAAAGAACACCTTGAAGAAAGTAATTATTCTACCTTACTTTGCAACAATGGGCCTACAAGAAACTATGAGACACTATGATCGAAGGAACGATGAATTACATGCAAATGGCAATTTTTGTGATGTACGGAAAATTGCTACCACGACCATTCTGCTTGGTATAATTTACTCGGCAAATCCTGAAACCTGGTTCCGGTAGCAGGACTGTAAACAGTCTTGACCATAACATCTGCGATGACTTCGATCGAATGGCGGCTATGGAAAAGATGGTAGTGGAGGAGCTCCATCGGGTGCCCATAGAAGGGACAGAAGAGATGAGAAGGGTCTTCCTAGCGAAGTTCGATTCTCTGCGTCACCGGTGAATGGGCAATCTCGCGAGGGAGGCCGCCCGTAGCAGCGCGAAAAGCGATGCTGTCGATGCCAATCAGTCGCGCTACGACGCACTCGCTAGCGCGGGGTCGGCTCATGGGGGTGGGCGCATCGCGGCGCTGGCAGCGCTGGGGACGCGGGCGCCCCTATGCCCGCGGCGCCTCATCCATTTATCTCTCCCCGCCCCACCCGCCCACGGCGCCGCCTGGGGGGCACTGGCGCATTGAGCGGCGCGGGCGCGGGCGCGAGTGCGGGTGCGTGCGAGGGGGCTGCGGGCGCGGGGACGGCGGGGGCGGCGGGGGCGGCGGGGCGGCGGCGGGGACGCCAAGTCACGGAGGGGGAGGACGTTCGCGCACGCGCCGACCTATTGATCAACGCGGCGCGCGGCCGCGGGGGTGGCAGTGTCCACGGGCTCGAAGGGCTACGGGGCGGCGAGGGAGGTCGGAAATCTCATAACGGGGAAGCAGTTACGAGGGCGGAGGGCTGCCAGACGAGAGAGAAGGAGATAGAAAGAAACACGCCAGAAAGAGAAGAACGTAGAGGGTGACTTAAGCCGCTGTAGGGTGGAACGGTGGGGTGTTAAGGATTGCGTCCGTGGAAGGCATGATTGCGTCGGTGGATGTAGAGGGGTGGTATTGAAAGCGGTGGTAAGGGCGAGAGTAAACCATGGCTGGGTGCCAAGACCGTTGACGACCGGTCACTGGTAAGGGCTGGGAAAATATTACGATGGAGATAATTAATGAAGGAAAAACGTGATAACGAGAGGATATAACTTATTGAAGAAGGAGGTACTCGGCGATGTTTCTTCCACGGCGCAGAGGGTAGACATTTCCCATTCCCCTTGGGGTCATTCAACGCAAAGAACGTGGAAAATCAAGTCGAACGAAACTGATTAGTCGTTCGTATGTGGACGGAGATAATGAGACGGGGTTTATCGTGGCAAAAGGTAAGATATGCCATAAGAACTTGGCAGAGTTCAACCAGAAAACAGGAGAGGATTGCTAGGAGTGAACCAGGGCTACAGTGAGCAAACGCAATCTATGGGATGTGAGCGAACGAGAGAACGCTGCATGTGTATCGACTCAGTGAGGGACGTGTGTATGGGTGACCGAGGGATCCGGACTGGGGGCGTGAGCGGAGGGTTGTAGGAGGGGCGAAAGGGCGAGCACGGGGGGGTTGAATGTGCCGGCGCGCCACGCGCCTCCTCCCTCTTGCGAAGCCCCGCGCGGGGGAAGTGACTTCCAGGCGCCGAGAGGCTGCGCAGCGTGTTGTTCCCTACTGCCAAACTGCGTCGCCCCCACCCCCCACCACCGCCACGGCCACCGCTGCCGACCAAACTGCGAAATATTGTTCACTTACCCCTGCTGTCTCGTGAGTGTGGCGTTGGAGGTGGCAGTTGATAGATCCTTGGCATGACGAGAAATGCCGCCTCTTAGACCCAGTTACCAACGTTTCGGTCGTCCCATAGCGACCATTTTCAGGGCGAAATGTCTCCATCGTGAAAACCAACACCTTGCAAACCAAACCCACATCGTAAAAACGAAAGATTCGTTGGCCGGATTCAATAAATTCTGGGGTGTTCAGGAGATTCCGCGGGCTAAGCGCCATTACAAACGTGTCCGTCGTCATAGTGCGACCTTCTTTAAGGTGAAATGCAGGCATTTCAGGGCCTAGGATGCGACGTTTCCTGGACATTCAGAAAAATATTCAGTCCGGCCGCGGAAGCCTACGATTTCACGAGATGGCAGGAAATGAAGGCATTTCACCCTCAAGAATGTCGCTGAGAGACGACCGGAACTTTGGTAATTGTACGTAGGCGATGGAGTCTCCCATATAGTCAAGCATCTATCAATAGCCACCTCCAAACCCACAACCCTGACACCAGGGTTTATCAAACAAAACTCCACAAGGTTTGGTCAATTTGATTATGGTCATCGGGAAATCGTTCTCATGATGGTGTAAATGGTAATGATTTAGAAAGTCCAATTTCTTGAACGTTATACGTTATACAGGAGTTACACAAGTACACAGTTTATAGAATCTGCATAATCCCCTCCAACGAAAATGCAATGTACGTGATTAATATATTGGCCTGGTAGATAGGTAAACGGACCCCCTCTGAATTTATTAAACGAAGGAAATCACAAAAGTTTCGTTGGGGACTTTGTATAATTAACGGAGTGTATTTAGTTCAGAATTGCTCATACAGAAAGTGTAATGTTGTAAAGCAGAATCACGCACATCTCCAATCATGTAGTATACTTCTCTATTTTCTCTTCCTGCAGATGAAATTCATCAGATTTTGGGGCTGGTTTTGGGTACCGGAAAAGGACACTTTCCTATTACAACCATGCTCTGGTGGTAAGTGATTTCGTAGGCAAAGAGGAAAATGACTTTTGTATTACGTATTGCACAATGGACGCAGAAAATTGATGCTCATTTTTATATGCTGCCATGGGTACGCCGTTCAGTTAGCGAGAAATGGGGATGCGATGCTTCGGGCAAATCGCAGCCCCAAGTCGTAGAGCCCACTTCAAAGCCGAGATTTATTACGAGGCTAATATCTCAACTCAAGGTCAAAGCACCTTATTACGTCCATGAATTTGCGGGAGATGCTGACGCTCATATCACATGGAAGTTTGTGACAGTCATAATCTATACAAGGTTGGTCAATAAAAGCGTTCACCTCGAATATTCCCTAAACGACTCAAGACATTGCAATGGAAGTTTCACTAAGCGATTCGGGACTCAGTTGTAGTTATCAGCTTTTTAATATATGTTTAAAAGTTTTAAGTTTTTTTCAAAAAACGAAACACTACATTTTTCACACGAACAGATACTAGTTCTTGAGACAAAGTCAGCAATATTACTTTTTTGTATGTCATGAATAATTATTATAACAAATAGGTTAGAAAATCCAGCGTTGTTTTAGTAGTTTCGGAAGTTCGCGACGCGGCTGAATTCGTTCGCCATATGCAAGATGTCTCACGAATGCTGTGATTTCCAAACATAAATCGATACCGCATATTCAAATTATTAGACTTGCTCCTCTCAGTCAATGTCTATTTAATATTAATTATTTTAATTGTACCAATTTCATAAAGTAAATTTATAGAAAGCGAATATTCTGATTTGAAATGACTAAGTCTTCTAGATTTGTAATTTTTGTCCATCACTGTAGACGACCAATATGAATTCTCCGAATGAAGCGCGAGGTAATTTAAACGACAACACAACGCAATTTCCGTAACCCACTCCTTATATTGGATACGACACTCTTTTCGATGCAGACTGAGAATGTGACTGTAGGTGCCTTTCGTTCGTTGAAAGGGTAATTCTCATCTTGGTTTTTTAAATTGCTATGACATGTTAATCGAGACTAAAATATGTGACGCTGTGCTAGGTTTAGAAATTTCTTTTTCATAACGCCTGTCCTAGTTTTCTGCCGTTTGCCGTATTGAGAGGGATATTGCTTGCACTTAGTAATACGAGTGCAGCGTCAAAGGATGCCTTTGCTATGCCGCGTTTTGCTCGTATGAGAGGATATTTCTCGGAAAGACTATCTGGCTTGAAGCGGATCTTATTCAAATGCTCTGAAATATTGATATTCTGCCCGCTTTTGAAGTTTCGATGTACTAAAAGGTTTGAGATGTTCGCTGTCATCGGCAACTACGCCACCTCTGTTCATTCAAAAGGCTCTTATCTCATCCACCTGATAATTCCCGTCCTTTCCATATATGAATTTTCACGACGTAATGCAGAAATTACTTTAACCGTTTACTGTAGCTTTAAAGAATAATTTCCAATGAAAATATAGTAATACAATGTGAGCACTGGATTCATAAATCTTACATTTTCTTGACCAGCGCTGTATTTCTGAGTATATTCGCTTTTGCTCACCAAACTGTACACGTTCAATATTAAAAGAAGAATGTTTAATAACAGAAATTTTCTGTGTTCATACCGTTTATAACTTTTAACCCATCTTATTCCATCTACAGGAGTACCCTCGCATCATTGAAGCGTACCTAGATTATTAAACGCAATGCTAAGATGCGCCACTCAACAACTTCAAGCAGCCTCCCGTGTGGCTTATGAACAGCTTTCTGTTTCCACCATCGCAACCCATAAAATACCTAGGACTTCATCTGGACACAAAACTAACCTGGAAAACCCACATAGATATCAAAATTAAACAAGCAAGAAATAAATTATTCCAACTCCGGCCACTAATCAACAAACATAAATCTCTGTCATACACAAACAGTACAACACTATACAAAACAATAATCAGACCACTACTCCTTTATGCATGCCCCATATGGACAAACGCAGCCCCCACAAATGTCAATAAAATTCAAGTTATGCAAAATAAATTTTTAAGATTAATCACAAATGCCCCCTGGTTCATAAGTAATAAACAACTTCATTCAGAATTAAACATCAATACAATAATAAACCAAATAGCACAAATATCACACAACTTCTACCAAAACCTAACAGACATACCAGCAGCATCCCATTACAAACTTCCGAAAAATCCAACCCACACACGAATAAAAAATAGATTCCCTTTTGAAGCATTCCTCAAAATTTTAGCCAATGACAATTCGTAACACCGAGGTTCTCCCCTAGAGTATCCTCTCCAATGCATAAATTAAGTTAGCTTAGATATTTTAACTAGAATAAGTCTGAAAAAAATACATCTGTAAAGTAGTTGTACTGAATGATGTAAATCCTCCAAAATGAATAAATGTGTTAAAAAAGCTTTCTGTGAGGCGGAAGGTTCGATTCCCGCCGGAGCTGTAGATTTTTAGAGCAAATCATCTCAGTTTCTGTAGCTGTATGACGAAAGCTCAGGCAGGCCAAGTAAGCTAGATTCGGTGATGAGAATTCATCATGCTCGCCACATGTCGCCCTTACCCCCAGGCGTGGATAATAAATATAAACAGGATTCAGGCCTGGGAAAACTGCTCGCTGGCGAAATTAGGATTAAACCGACCTCAAATGCCAAATACATACATGCATACATACATACATACATGCATACATACATACATGCATACATACATACATGCATACATACATACATGCATACATGCATACATGCATACATGCATACATGCATACATACATGCATACATACATACATGCATACATACATACATACATGCATACATACATACATGCATACATACATACATGCATACATACATACATGCATACATGCATACATGCATACATGCATACATGCATACATACATGCATACATACATACATGCATACATACATACATACATACATACATACATACATACATACATACATACGTACAAACATACATACAGACACACATACATAAAATGACTTCAATCCAAGAAACGGAAAGGACAGAGTAATGTCATTTTGTCCTATTGAATGTACATAACTTAGTACTAGAAAGTTAATATTTAAATTTCATCTGTTTACAACAACGTTCAATAATTTAGAATTGTCATTAGGATAATAAGCCCTTTTCTTATCAAGTACTAATTCACTAACGCATTCTTTATGTATTTAGGGCTGTTGCGAAAGACCAAATTTCCGCAATTTTAAAACGTTCAGAGAGGAGCATTAATAAAATTTCACTGAATTAGTTGAGTACCACTCTTCAACGACATTCACTCTTCAACGATACAACCTTACGACATCAACAATTTTCATATAAACTTCGAGGCGTATTACTAAAAATCGGTTAATGGGAAACAAAAGGAAGATGTACGGAAATTAAATTGCGCTCTCTAGTACAAAGCAGGTTTTTGAGTAACAACACTGTCCGAAAAAGAGATGAAATATTAAGAAATGCTTCGGCGCAGTGATCGGGTGATTCTGAAACAACATCCAAGTTTCTTAATCGACTCTATATCGTTCTCTTGTCACGAATGACCCTGCGAGTAAGATGCGTGTAAGATCGTCTAGTTTAAGTAAAGAAATTCGTAATTAAGTCGTAATCGTCGTAATTAAGATTTCGTTACGTCATGTTACTTAAGTAGGGGCAACCACTCTTACCATAAAATGCAGAAAAAATAACGCCTATAGGAAAATTCACCTATGTGAATAGGACCATTGTTTACTGGAACAATTTACTTTCTATGGCGCTAGTGATTCATACCAGAAGCACGCAAGTTATGCGTTCGAGAGTTCTCAAGAGCACAAGTATAGAGTGCAATGAAGTGTCGTGAAGTGCAATGAAGTGCAGTGGCGTTTTTCAGAAGAAGGAAAAGCCAACAAAAGGACGGGCAATGTGCAGTGCATGCACCTCTATTAAGTGCTGTTCCAAGATAACGCTTAGGTGGAAACCATTTTCTAAAATTAAAGGAATCAAACTTTTAAATACTAAACTGTGATAACATCATTTTGATTAATAGGCATTTGTATTATAATATTATTAATAATAATAATAATTATTATTATTATTATTTGTTGTTGTTGTGAATTGGTCATCCTACGACCACGCGAACTCGATACTTATACAACATAACTTTTTGGGGGGAGGGGGATCAGCACTTTTTGCACATTTTCCCTCCATTTTTACACCCCAGGGTTGTTAGCCCTGGGAGGATGAAGTATGAGATGATGATGAATATATTGACAATCACAAACTTACAGACATAAATATAAACACGCTCGAGTCGGAATTCGAATCCACGGTCATTCGGTCCGAGACCGCTGCGGCACTGTGCTTTAGCGATCTCGGCTACCAGATCGCCATTATTATTATTATTATTATTATTATTATTATTATTATTATTATTATTATTATTATTATTATTATTATTATTATTATTATTATTCGAAATATTATTTTTATACACAACATTAACAACAGGGCTGTTGGTGCACCCTGACCGAAACGCCAGTAAATTTGTTTAGATACTTTCTAGGAACTCGATACGAAGATCTGGCGAATTTCTGCGTAGCCCAACATGTGTGTCATTCTAAACAGCCCCGCGTACTTCTTTCAGTCGGGGTCTCAGCGGCAGTATATGTGATCCCACAACTGACATCCCGAATGCTACCAAACTGTTACAACGTATCTTGTATCCTCGAAAAGGGAGCCGATTTTTTGGTATTTTTATAACAAAGCGTGGAGTGCAGTGGATACTAGTGCGTGGTATTGTTGTTAAAGGTAGTGGCAATGTGGGAATGATTGTGTGAGTGCAAGATGACGCCAGAAGGCCTAGGAAGTTGAGTTCCCAAGGTATTTAGCGTTTTTCATTCACTGAACTGACGTAATTTTTTGCCGTGCGGAGTTGATATGAAACCTTGAAATGAACCCTCACCATGCTAGGTCGCCACTGGCTCTTTATTTCTATATTTAAAGCAATGAATTAATGATTGATTATTTATTGTTTTTGACCACGACAACACTACGGTCGTAAGTCCCGTATGTGTAGTGCATGCTGTATCCCTAGGTGGTGATGATCTTCCCCCGCTGGAACACGCACGTCGGGCAACTAATACTGAGGTTTCACTCTAATGTGTCGTGTTATCGACCTTCACTAGGTGACAGAGAAGAGATAAAGAAATGAACAGGGTATTTCAAGACTCCTTCCCCTCCCAGCGATGCGGTCATTCGATGCGTTCATGCTTTCACTTAGAATCATTATAACTTCTGCTTTTTATTGATTTCATGCTTTATGATACTGTGTTATGTAACATAATATTTACGTTACTTATGTTATATCAACCCTGCCAACTTGGACTAAACGTTTTGGTAGCCAAGCTCTGCCTGTCACAAGCCAGGACAAAGAGGGGAGTGATAGAGGAGTAACACCTCTTTAAAAAAAAACTTGGTCCGGCTGGCCCGGGTGGTAACACCTCGTAAGGGCCCCTTGCCATGGTTACGTTGAAGACCTCAACGGGCGGACTGCGTGGAAGAGGCGCCCATTCTTCAGAGATAAAATGAAGACCCTTCTTCGGGGTAACAAGAAGAAAGTCCTTAATGGCTAAAAGACAGTTTATTACAATCAGCAGAAATGAAGTTTCTTCGAACCAAAGCAGGCTATACACTTCTTGGTCACAAGAAAAGCGAAGAAATTAGAAACGATCTAAAGAATTTAAGTGTGAATGATATTATCAAAGAGTATAGAGAAAATGGAAAAATCATGTATTAAGAATGCCCGAAGACAGAATAGTCAAGGTTGCCTTGACCTAGAAGCCAAAAGGGAGAAGAAATGTGGGAAGACCATTGAGAAGATAGAGTGAGCAGTTTTCAGGAGCCGGAACAGAGTGAACAAGTCTAATCCTTGCAGTTGATGACCTTGAAAACCATTTTATTGTGGACATCATGAGATCACAAAACAGCGTGAAGTCGCATGTTTGCAGACTATCATATGCCTAAAAAGTTTTCAGTGAAATCTTATGCTAACATTTGATTAATTCTTCGTTATTTATCGAAAATATTTATTGTGTTAAATGTTTTTATTTGAATTAGTAAAGTAGTTCGTGAAAAAATATTATGAAGGGTTCCAATTTGAAAGAATATTAAGCATATACTATACGTTAAAAATAGAATGTAAAGATCATAGTTTTCATATATGAGGATGCAATAAAAAAATTATTTTGAATCAAAGTAATTGTACACGTGTTCTTAATGTGACTTTTTTAGTGTTATCCGGCTAGAATACTTTTAAAGAAGAATAATCCTTGTATAACTAATGAACTTTGTCCGTTTGTTTACGCGTAAATAAAAGTTTGTTAAAGTGTAAATAAAAAGTAAATTAAAGAGTTTGTATAAATCAGAAAATGTCGAGACCAACGCGTTTTTGTCCCCAATTTGCAGCTTGACGTCACTGGGAAGTTGTCATCGGGCCTGCAAAACACGATGCGTTCGTCAAACCTTTCTGAAGGGAACTCGCTTGCCGTTTCGTCAAAAGGCAGGGCCTGCCCAGTACTCACCCCACACCTTTGCTCTCCGCCACAAGCGACCCTCTCCCCACGCAAAACTCCCGTCTCAGGCCCGAGCTCCGGTTGGAACCGAGACAGCTCGTGCTCGTCTAAAGCGAGTTGGGCAGGCTTGCATTACACGGTACAATTCAAAAGATGGTTGCTGTTCAAGCTACTATCTGGAGGTTTCGAAATCACAAAGGACCGCGTTTCGTAACACGAAGCACAATACCGCCCACCCCTTTTCAAAGGTGCATAACGCTGTCTAAAACGTTCTCCTGCCTTTCACGTCAACCCCTTTGAGTTTAAGAAAGGAAAATAAAAGTTTTTTCTAAGGTTATCTTATCGTGTATAACATTTTGCAAATTTATGCCAATTATACCGTACCATTTGTGTGCTGACAGCCATGTCAGGAATTATCGAACGAAATCGTTCATGTTTTCTTTATGAATGACTGTACATAATACAGGCACACAAATGATAGTAAATGCTCACTAGTAATTAACAGCTGCTTGGTTGATCTTCAGTGAGCTAAGGAGTTACTCAAAGAAGATAATGAAGAAATGGATTACAGTATTTAGTATTTATTCATCGTGTGATATTCATTTCGGGTAGACGGCACAATTGATCCGAAGTTAGAATCTCAACACGTTTTTCATCATGTCTCCCCGTCATGGTGTATATGCCAAATCGGAATAACGATTGTGTTATATGATGATATTGTTGGTGTCCAAAAAATGACGCATCTTAATAATAATATTTTTTCACTAAATGAAGATATATGTTTAGAAAATAATATATTTTTACTATTGAAAATTTCATATATTGTCATGTTCTACTAACATCTCTTACCCAAGGCGATCACCTCCGATTTGTGGCTTCCCGGCTGCTCTCGGGGAGGGTCCCTGTTATGTATACCTGACGGGCCAACAGGACGAATGCATAAAGGAGTTTTTGGTCTGTCGACCATTAAAAGAGGTTCTGATTTACACTCTACACTTAATTACTGAGATGGCTGGTTTAGTTACTATTATTCAGCTTTATTTTCTACAAATGACGCCATAACAACAACAGGTAGCCCAGCGATATCAGTCAATTAAGAATTAGGTCATCCGGCCTTCTCATCAATCTTGTGGATGTTGCGTCGATGCTGAGGCGATGATGTCCTCAGTGCCGCACTTGTCGCAGGCCCGGCCATGAGTGGGCGCACCTGCGTAGTCCGGGGGCTCCAGCGGCGGCTGTCCACGGGTGTCTCGGCGGCGGCCGTTTGGGTCCTGCCGCTCGCCCGCGGATCCCGACCGCTGTGCACAACTGCCTCGTTTACAGTAACGACGGCGGAGAGCCGTTTCTATCGCGGCACCTCAACGATCCGACGATGCACAGAACGGAGGTCACGTTCATGGCAGTTTCCCAGAATAATCTGACGGCAACGCGGAGACTAGTCTCCATACTTGGCCAGCCGAAGCAAACAGCCAAAATCAACATCAAATAGCCATTGTAAGAGCCAACATCAAACAGCAGAAGCAGCGAAAAGATCAAAAGATGATATTTCCATATTCCCGTGTCCCGCGTATTTAAAGGCTCGTGGTCTGCCCCCAGCAGCCGAGGGCACCCACGTGACAACCCGGCGTCCAATCTACGCTGCCTTTCTCGGAACGCCCGAAGACGCCTCCACTCGCAAGGCGGCTGGCACGTGGCCACTCACGTGATGCCACCATCGGGTGCTCGTAACCCATTCACGCTGCAAAAATATTTAGTAAGAAATGGTTGTCCCTCTGCCTTTCAAAGAAAGTCAAGAGGTTTGACTTTGTAACAAAAAAGGATCCTTCCTCGTTCCCCGCTCTTATCACTGGCTCTTAACACTCCCCAACTGATGTGTTTCCGGTCGGAGCGAGACTCTCATTGAAGGGATGAGCTATTATCCTCTACGTTATGGACGGGAGAGCGCACTTGCACACGCTGAAAGGGTATGAGCGAAGAAAATATTGTCCTTCCGCCTTTCAGAAGAATTCACGAAGTTGCCTTTTTGGATCCAAAAACATTTGTCGCCCGCCCCCCCCCCTCAAAAGGACGCTTCTTACGGCCACATCTGCAGGGTTGTTAGGGCCACCCGATCCGTGCTGTTACAATATATAGTTCCAAATAATTCTACATATACCCTAACACTTGTTTTGACCGTAATAAAAACGATTTCACTCAGAACAAAACTTTTCTCTTTGAGGCTTGGATAGCCGATGTCGCTAAGGCTGAAGGGCCGTGGCTACCTCGGCTCGAAGGGTCACGAGTTCGAATTCTGCCCCCAGACATGGATGTTTGTGTGTGCTTGTGATGTCCTTATGTGTTCCCCTTACAGTTACCCCAATGTTAAAAATCACAGTGGTCTCCATCTGACCAAGTAGTTAAAAAAATGCAACCTTAAATAAAATTTTTAAAACATGTTCTCCAGCAAAATTACATTGTTTGGGATGTGCCACATTTATTGTGTACCGAAGGTTTTAGTAATGAGAAGTAAGTGGCCGAAAATCACGGAAATATTAGGCAAGGAAAACGATAGGTCTCAAGGAAACGTGTCTCGACCCCGCTTTGTTCACCACAAATAGTGTATGGAGTGACCAGAATTAGAACACCGTTCCCAGAGAGAGACTACGTAGATTTAGTATTAGACGGATACCAAGGCAGTATCCTAATAAACGGGCCACGAGACGCACGTGATCTCTTCTACCTGATGAGGAAATGCCACGCAAGCCGATGTTGAGGTCGGCGGCGGGAATGGAACCGATACCTCTCGGAATAGTTACATTCACTACACTAATGGGGATGGAATTAGTGCACTTAGAAGTGGACTGGCTCAGGCGGATGCCCTATAATTGGTACCAAGTCGATCACTTACCTTTAATAGCTTCGAAGGACCAGTGTGTTTATTATAAGCTAGTACACACGCTGACGATTTTCCTGCAATGAATTGCACTTACAGGGGAGTTGCTATCATTCCGGTGCAATGAATTGCACTTACAGGGGAGTTGCTATCATTCCGGTGAATCATTAGCCATAGTTGGAAATAGGGCATAAAATTGAATTTAAATAATAATTACATAAGTTATATTCGTTTAAATACATTATGTCATGAAATGTTTGAATGAATTGTATAAACATGAGTGTTAGTAGAATTGAAACAATTGAAGAGGCATCATTTAAATTGATGGCTAGTGGGAGGGAACACGACATAGAACCATAGAACATAACAGTTTCATCAAGGTGAAATACAGATACAGTGACATTGAACGTACAGTATTCACTTAATTGGGTGATTATTGTGCGGGCAAATGTCGTCTTCAGCTGTCGTGGACGTCATGCGGTGACGTCATGGGCTCGTCGACCACCGGGCAGGCAGTGACACGGAGATGAGGCTCGCAGCACGATTGCGATTGCAATGTTCGTTCAAAGTAATTGCAGAATGCAATATTGAGTACCTAACACGTTCACAGTCTCTGGAGAAGAGTTACACGAGTTCATTCACTGCATTGTACGTAATTCACAGATCACGTAATGATTGAACAGTCACTATGTATAATCGCAAAGGCAGGAGGCATAGCGTCGAGCACGTGGATGATCTACAGTTAATCATAAATCAGTATGTAGAATAGTTGCGCGTGTACAAGGCATCGTGATGAAGCTAAATTTACATTTAATGCGCGCAATATGAACAGTTTTATTTTAATAACTGGCAGAAATTGCACTGAGATGTTATGCATCTCGTCATACCGAGCGGCAAGAGTGAACGCAGGCGAGCAACTAACTTTTTTGCCGGCGCGTGGTGTGAGGCGCTGGCATCCCGCGGCCGAAGTAGCATTCATAGAATCAGAATTAATCTTTTATTACGTTACAGTTAAAGGATTAAGTGCATGTTTGAATCATAATTAAATCAAGTTACATGATTATGCAGGAATTTAAAAATTAAGAATTTTGATATATTTTACGAGGTTAATATACTGACTGACTTAAGTGTTATAATTATTCCAAGATGTGTCGTGTGTTGTAGAGACTGTTCAACCCGTAGGCGATGCAAAGAATTTCGAAGCAATCGCAACGTGCGAGAAATTCTGAGAAATTTTAAGGACGCTGCTACGCCGTAGAGGAATTAGATTAGCGTGTGGACATCGGCTGCCGTAATGAGAATGTAAAAATACAGAATATTACTGAACTGTACAGAACATATTACATTGGAATATAATTTGTACGAGACTAGTTGCTGTGGCATGACAAGGTGTGATTATAATATACACAATGCTTGTTAATAATACATTAAGGAAGCTTGTAAAAGCTTACTTAATCCTAGAGCCAACAAATGGATCTAATGATTACAGTAGTTGACGTACCCGGGATCAATCAATGATGGTGATTTAGTAATTATGTCATATATTTTGTGAATACCATTCACCTAAAAATTGTATTTCAAAAATGTTCGGTTAGTACCCAGGTGATGAATAAATACTATTCCCTGAGTTTTCTAAAGGCGAATTCGGTATCTAGTAAATCCTGCCCCTATTTTTTTGTCAAATCGTTGTATTGGTTTCGGAAACCTGCATATTAGTGCACAAAAGGTGAATGTTGCAACCAATGCAGTAAAGTATTAATGGATGCGTTTTTGTTGAATTGATTAGCGTTCCTATCTTATTTACGAGAAAGAAATTATTTTCATCTATTTTCATCACATTTAGAACATAATTTTCATCGTATTAATGTCGGTTTCATTTCATTTCCAAATGACGTCTACGGTACATTTTAGTTGTATTCATTCCAAAAAGTAACGTCGGTTTATTTAGAGAAAAGTTACAAATTATTTTTAGAAGTAAATAGAATAGTTAAAGTCGTCAATGCAGTGTATTATTTATCAATGAATATAATATGAATTTACAGTTTTTCCTTTCTGTAAACTTAATTGTAACGATTCGACGATCAAGGGCAATTTTTCGGCAGAAACAATGCTATTGCAGATTCGTGATACCGAAAGAGTGCACAACTCTTACTCCTGCATGTACTAAATTACTTCCTCTTACACCTGTAATTAGAGTACGTTTTTTGAGTCCTTGTTACCGAAAGATTGGTTTAGATCAAAACATGTATCCTTCCGTCCGTTCGTCCATCTCTCTTGGCCGTCTCTGAATGGCTAGTAGCTAAACCGTAGGTAGAATTTTCTCCAAGATTGATAGTCTCCGTTCCATCTGTCCTATCGTGGCCTCTCGAGTTTGAATCGTACATTTATGTTTTTCGGGTTACTTTAAATGGAGTTCAGAGAAGATTGTATTAGAGCGTATGCCAGTGTGGTTGGTTGATGATATTGAACTAATTTCATAGTGTGCACACAACAATTTGTTGTTGTTTTTTGTTAATCGCTATTATTGTAGCACTTCAACTTTCACTGTAGCTCCGAGCACAGTTAACGAGGCGCAACTCCGTGCGCAGAGATCCGTACTGTGTGTAATTGCCCGAATGAAAGAGGACTGTAAGTGTAAGTTTTTTATACTGCTTATATGAAATACATTCTTTCGACGCGTACATAATTCTTACACTTTAATGAAATGTTTACATGCTAAAAATATTACATAATAGTAGTTTTTACATAAGTACACACACGCCTCTTTATATAAGAAAACACACACACGCTCGCTCGCGCGCGCTTAAATAATATCTTGATAAAAGTAATGTATTCCTAGGAAATTACCCCTAAGTCGTGAACACGTTTTTTGCGGACGTATGTTTTCTGCCTTCCTTCTGAATCTGCTTGTTTATGCTTCCAAGAAGTGCATATTGATAACAAGCTGTTTTTCAATCTTTCTGTGAAAGAGCCGTTTTATGTTGATAGACTTCCCCGTTCTCGTATTTTCCACTTTTGCGGAATTGAATTCAGACTAACGAGCCCCCTTTTCATCTTTTAACATCGTGCAGACGATTGAGGCTGCGACAAACACCGACGTCAGTCAGAAGAGGCCTGAATCTCAAAGCGAGGTCAACGCGAGGGACCGTGGTTTCCATCGCATTCACGAGGTCCACAAGCAGATCAACGCATTCAAAAACATATTTTGTGGTGAGTTCCAAGAAAATTATAAAAATCATTCAGAACAAAATCACGTGCAGCCAGTTAGAAGTCGCAAAATAACTTAATGATTATATTAATTAAAACCACTTTCAGAACGAATTTCATGCGTCCTTTTCTTATTTCTTCGTTTGTTAGAGAGCAAAATTAAAAATTGCGAACCGACGTTTGTTAAAAACATATCTGCAAATAATGTTAGTATTTTAGACCTGGTTACGGCGAAAACGTAAAGTGAAAATGTGTATATGTCATAGGTAAGTGCATAAATCTCCTCCGTATTAAAAGAAAGTGACAATTTACATTCAATGTTCAAATTATGTTATTGGAGACAAATTTCAGTTTTACAAAATAATTATTTTTGTTGCAAGAATAATAAGGACCGTTCGCTTAGTTAAACACCCCGAATTGCTCCAAAATTTACTAGGAAAGTTTAAAAGTATGAAAACATCTCGCTAACACAAACACGTTCTTGCGCGACTTCTACTTCGCAATAATAATAATAATAATAATAATAATAATAATAATAATAATAATAATAATAATAATAATAATAATAATAATAATTCGTGATGACAAATGTCGGCTATGTGGAGAACACAGAGAAAATGTAGACCACATTATCAGTGGATGCAGCCCTCTAGCATCCTCAGAAAATACAAAACGACATGACGAAGTTTGTAAAGTGGTTTATCAGCAACTATGCCCCAATAATAACCTTTTGCCGGGTAACCGAACACCAAACTATAAGTACACACCCAAAGTAGTCATTGTCACAAATCATCACAAAATGTACTGGGACAGGTCCATCATAACAGATAGGACTGTATGAAAGGTCTGTCTGAGAGAAAGAGAGAGAGAGAGGTGGAAAGAAAGAAAAATGTTAGAGGGAAAGTGATGGGAGGTAGGGGGAAAGTGAGAAAAAAAATAGAGAAAAGGAAAGAGAGAACAAAAGAATGAGAGCGAATGAAAGAGAAGGAGGGAAATAGAGGAGGAAAGGAAGAGAGAGGGGGAAAAGAGAAAGGAAGAGAGAGACGGGGAAGTCAAGGGGAAAAGGGGGAGAAGGAGAAAAAGAAAGTGAAAAAGAGGGAGGGAAGGAGAGAGAGGGAAAGAAGGAGGAGGGGAAAAGAGAGGGGAAAATATATGAAGAAATAAGAGGCAAAAAGAGAGAAAAGGAGAGAGAGAGAAAGTGAGATAAGAAAGAGATGGGGAAAAAGATCTAGAAAAAAGAGAGAAAAACAGAGAAGTGAGTAATGAGAGGAGGAGAGGGAAAGAGGTACGAGAGAGGGGAAAAGAGAAAGAAAAAGAGAGGGAAAATTTAGAGTGAAAAGAGAGCGAGAGAGAGAGAAAGAAGAAAAAGAGAGTGAGGGCAGGATGTCTGCCGGGTTCTGCTAGTAATAAATAATAATACTTTTTCTTGCTTCTCCCACTAGGATTTTGCTGCTAATATTTTCAGAATATATTTTTCTTTGAACAAAACGCAGTTACATTTTGAATAAATATAGTGTATTTGACTCCACGAATGTTCGTTGTAAGTAGAAGTACACAAAAATCTGTCACTATTCGGAATCAATATTGAAATGGAAATCACACAAAATATTGAAATACAAGTACTACAAAAATCATTAACTGAAGGGTATTTAATATTTATAAGTTTACGTGGTTCTTATGCTCCTAAATCAGAAGGTCTGTGAAATGTTTAATGTTCATTTGATCATTTTCTGACTGATGTACAATAGTCAATATGTTGCAAGTATTCGGTGATTTAAATATGCGTAGACAAATTGCGCTGAATGTCACCATTTTATGGAGATATGAAGAACCCTAATGCCATATTGCTGGTTTATAATTGCTAATAATATAGCAATACCTGCTTGCCGTATTTTTCAGACGTCAGAGAGGTATCAAATACGAAACGTTTTCCTTTCTCAACTCCTGTGGACGTCTCGTTAGGCACACAGTGACTGAGAGCGGCTGAAGATTCCTTTGAGAATTCATAAAAGGTTTCTTATATAGAAGGCCACAGCGCCTCTGGACCTATAAAAAGTGTTTCCGTGTGCAGAGTCTCACCATTGCGATTCGAGCAGAGTCGTGGAACAGTTGGACCGGAGCTTCAAGACCTTACAGTGGTCGTTCCTGACAAATCGTGTACAACCTTTCAATTGTCAGTATATTAAATTAGTGAACGATTTGCAATTCTCTCGAGAAATTAGTGAACGAATGGAGCAATGTTTCTCCAATCACATCAGTATTAAGAACATTTTAAATTATCTTAGCGTTGCTGTGAAAACACATCATACATTACTGTGAAACTAACGGTATACCGTTATTCGCACTTCGCGCGTTCTATAATCCAGACATCATCAGTGCTACGTTGTCAACGTGTGCAGCGAAGGTATGTAATGAAGCATCTTTCTAAATTCAAAGCATGATATTCGAACACATGGCCATAAAATCGAAATAATGCCAACAATGTAAACATGACGCGTAAACATGATGCACTAATGCGCACGTAGAAAAATAAGCCTTGGAGTATTATACTCACGACATATCTAGATGAACGTTTGAGATTAGTTGATGCCTTATTTTGTGTGATAGTAATTTTTAGATAATTTAAGGTTTTCCAAACAAGTTTTGATATTGTGTGATAAAACATTCCATTAAAATGAAATATTTCATAATATTTAACTTCTGTAAAGTGAAAATTTACAGAAGTATTGACATTTAGTATTGAAAAGAATTTTCAATACTAATATCTGAATATAAATTGACAAAGAACATTGACGTTCTTGAAGTTTTTCGACATACCTTAGGTCTGTGTTCTACATTCGAAATATTTTTACTTTTTAATCTAATAGTTCCTATAAGTTTTATTGCAATTTAGAATATTCGAAATAATTGCTTCGTCCTAAACATTTTATCTCTTTTTTTTTGATTCGGAAGCCGTTTACATCGCCGTCTGGTAGAAATACGAAGTAGAGTTCCAGTTTTCGCGTACTAGTAATGTCCCTTGAAAGCTGAAGAATTATATACTATTCTTTTATCGCTGTTTCCAACAAATTACTTGTACATGCGTGGCCTATGGTAACTGTAATTTTTAAAATTGTAAATTAATTAAAGTGGTTAGGCGGAAGAGCAGGCCTTAAGGCCTGAGCCTCGCCACAAATAAAGACAATTTTATTATTATTATTATTATTATTATTATTATTATTATTATTATTATTATTATTATTATACATTGTTTTTCTGGGTATTCACCGGATTTTTATTTGACTTTGTGTCGGGTTAATAACCAAGACACAGGTCAATTCATGTTTCGTCGCAATTTAGGAATTTTCGAACAATCCTGCATGTGTTTAAGATGATCGATTTTTTCATAATTTTATAGGTATATTTTGGTATTTGAATAAGTTCCAGATTTTTATGAATGTTATTTGGTATAACTCCTGTACACGAAATGACCAGAGGAACAATATGAACTTTTTGGAGATGCCATAGTGCCTTGACTTCAGCTGCTAGTTCTGTATACTTTGTTATTTTCTCTGCATGTGCTGTTTGAAGATTAGCTGTTTGTGGAACAGTTATGTCAATCAGGAAGCCAATCTTTTGCTGTTTATCTACAAAAGTTATGTCTGGTCTATTATGGTGAATAGTTTTATCTGTAATAATTTCTCTGTCATAGTACAACTTAAAGTTTGAATTTTCAAGTACAGTATCGGGAACATATTTGTAATATGGCCAGGTCATTTCTTGTAGGTTGGATTTCGCTGCCAGTTTCTGGTGGATAATATTTGCAACTTGATTGTGCCTATAGGTGTAATCTGTATGGGCCATTAATTTGCATCCTGATGTGATGTGCTGTATGCTCTCAACTGTTGTATGGCATTTTCTACATTTGTCATCTATTGTTTGTTTGAAGATATGCTTCCTGTAACTTTTAGTGTTGATCACTTGATCCTGTATAGCGACCATGAACCCTTCTGTTTCGCCAAACAGATTACCGTATTTTAGCCAAGTGTTTGAGGCTTTTGAGTCTACATGAGGTTGCTTGAGATCCTTTGCATGGCGTCCATGGAGTTCCTTTCTTGACCACATGTCTATTTTGCAGTTATTGTCTGTAACCCGCGATGAAATGTCCAGCTGTTTGTTGTTAAGATTAAGAGGGGTTAATTTAGTATCTGCTTCAACTATTGCAGCGTGTAGTTCTGAGGTTGCCTGTTTCTCGTAATAAAAGTTCCTTAATGAATGGATTTGTCTGTAGCACAAGTTCTTTAGATCTATTAGGCCTCTTCCTCCCTCACTTCGTGGGAGTGTCACTCGTTCTATTGCACTATTTGGATGGTGATGTCTGAATTTTGTCAAAATTGTGCGGGTAAGTCTCTGGATGTCTTCGAGGTCTGTGTCGTTCCACGGTATAATTCCAAATGAGTACGTATATACTGGTACTGCAAATGTGTTGATTGCTTTTATCATGTTATTACCTGTTAATTTGGTTTTCAGGAGCGCAGTGATTCTTGATTTGTACAGTTTTGTT
Organism: Teleogryllus occipitalis; assembly: GCA_011170035.1. NCBI lineage: Eukaryota > Metazoa > Arthropoda > Insecta > Orthoptera > Gryllidae > Teleogryllus > Teleogryllus occipitalis. Next base: position 77,802 of record BLKR01001614.1, read on the forward strand.
AGAGATTGTTTGATTGCCTTGTTGTCTGTGATTGCTGCTTGATCGAATCCTAAATACTTATATATTTCTTCATCGCCCATTGCCTGTATTGTCGTTTGATCACTGAGTGTGCTGTCTATCTTCTGTAACTTTCCAGTTTTGTCTACGTGAAGAGTCCTGCATTTGTCAATACCAAAACTCATATGAATGTCTTCAGAAAAAGTTCGTGTTATTTCAAGGAGATATTGAAGCTGTCTGTCTGTTGAACTGTAAAGTTTAATGTCATCCATATACATCAGATGTGATATGGTGTGGATGGTCTTCTTATTTTTACGAATTTGGAAGCCATAGTGAGTACTGTTAAGTTGTGTTGATAGGGGATTTAGAGCCAGACAGAACAACAATGGGCTTAATGAATCTCCTTGGAAGATTCCCCGCTTAATTCTGATCTCTTTTGTTGAGATTGTTAACTCTTGCTGCTTTAAGGACAATGTTGTTCTCCAATGCGTTATGATATGTTCCAGAAAGTTGATGATGGTTTCGTTAATTTTGTATATGCGGAGAACTTCAATAAGCCAACTGTGAGGAACGCTATCAAAAGCTTTCTTGTAGTCAATGTATGCCAGGTGCAAGTTTCTATGGTTTTTATGTGCTTGTTGGAGAATGACCATATCTGTTAGAAGTTGTTCTTTACATCCTTTATGTAATCGACTGCAACCTTTCTGTTGTTCTGTCATTATTTCTCTGTCCTCAATATAAGCTTGGATTTTACTTGTAATGCATGAAGTCAAAATTTTGTACATTGTGGGAAGACAAGTGATTGGGCGGTATTGAGATGGGTTCTGTGTGTCTCTACTTTTGGGTTTCATGTATGTAATGCCTTTGGTTAGAAATAAAGGCATGTCTTCTGGGCTGTCAATGACGTGTGGGAAGCACTGAGCCAACTTATGGTGAAGCGTTGTAAAATGCTTGTACCAGAAATTGTGAATGTGTTCTGGGCCAGGAGCTTTCCAGTTGTGGGTTTTTGCAATTGCAGTGCTGACGTCTTTCACTGTGATCTCTTGATATAACATCGGATTATTATTATTATTATTATTATTATTATTATTATTATTATTATTATTATTATTATTATTATTATTATTATTATTATTATTATTATTATTATTATCATTATTATCATTATTATTATCAATATTATTATGGCCTGCGTTGCCTCACAGAAAAAGCTACAAACTAAACACCGCAACTTGCAAGTTCTGTACGGTGGTGTCTTCAATTAAAATTACGCTTTTCAAATACCGACCCATGCAGGTCTACTTATGATTAAAGAAATGTTTCCAATAACTTCTCTTTAACCTCAGCTTTGAAAATTGTATAGAAATAAAACTACAGTATTCGTATTCTGATAAGAATATTTCTATGAAATTTTCGAACCAGTACTTCCCACTTATTGGAAATCGTCAACCGTTTTATAAGCACATGACTCAAGTACATAAATGATTCTCGAGAATATTTAACAACGGTGTGTCGTTATCTGCAACAGGTCGTGGCCTCAGAAGGACAAGCTACCTGACTATTCTGACACGTATACTGACACATATACATAACATCTCTATTGTCAGATCTACTACGTAAATAAGCCGTTTTCAAACAGTATTGGTGAAAAATTCTATTAACAAAACGTCGTAGTTCCATCTGCATATTTACGTATCTTTCTTAGACACCTCCAAACTTTCAAATGCAAAATTCCCTGGAAGTGAGATAGAAACTTTACATTCTGACACCGCGATATATATCTTTCGAATTTAAAGAAAACGTTGCAACGCAGTCCAAATCTCAAAGCTACTAAAGTAGTTAGTGCTTTTCCGTTAGAACAAAAACGTGTTAGCAATTCGATACGTAGATTTTACGAATGGGCTTCAAAGTTATCCGAATTGGGTTTATTGATACCAAGAAGGAGACACATTAAGAACAGGTTTTGGATACAATGCGTTTTGGAATAAAAAAAACCTTTTACAAAAATCCATTTATTTGAGAAAATCTATTTATTTTATACAAGCCATCATAAGTAACACTTAGTTAAAAAGGAGATATTTCTGAGAAAAAGAAGTGTCGCGTGTGAATACGCCACTTGTCGGGCACTGATCTGTTAAATCCCAGAAGTTCTCTTTCTACAAATGTGAAGTTGTGTCTCTAGTGATTGTCTAATTATAATGAAAATATTAAAATACATTTTACACACTATATACTTGACTTTGAATTTGATATTACAAAATTGAAATTATTAAAGGCGTTGTCATTGCCAACAAAACTGTTAATTTGAATAAGAGCTGCTTTCGATAGCCATCATCATCATCATCATCAGTTTCCTGCTGCCTGGAGCCACAAAAACGACTACTGTTGTTGTGTAGATGCCAACGACATCTCACCGCTAAACCAATTGATATTACAGTTTTCTCGCGCAAATATGTAAAAGAGAAGTCGTTATGCATATTGCAAGCCTTTGCAACGGGAAATATACGGCTGACTCGTCTGTTCTCGTTGATGAATGTTGCTAAAATAGCTGTTGTCAAAATGGCAAAAACCCGCACAAAAAGGTGTGATGTATTTCAGCTCGTGTTGGTGTGCAAAGTTGTAGGTAATTTTCGATAGTTTACTGCATCAAACTTGTAATATTGTTACGCCCACTTTTTATGTTCTCTTTGTAGCGCTTCAGATCACGTAGAGATTATCTGCATTATTGAGTAAAAAAGTCCTTATCGAGTACTACGTATCAGTTTGAGCCATTGTTACTTTCCGATTAATCCCTCCATCTTTTGCAGGAATCTATTTCTATTTCCAGGATGATATTATATACACTTACCCGTTTGCATTCATTCGCTGCAGATATTCAAGCAAAGTTTGCATGTAGTGTATTACACACCGATGACAATTTCACTTCCCGCTGAATATCGTTATTATCTCATGATCTACTATTGTATAACCTGCCAACGATCACCAGATATTTAATTGAGAGATTAGTTTTATCATTGCCAGGGGCCTTCTTGATAGGTAGTGATTAGATTATTTTATATTTCAGGAAAGGTAGCTCACGGGATTTGGTCGGAGTAGAAAAATTAAAACAGTAGTTTGCCGACGTTTCGTAATATTTTATTCCATCCTCAGGGCTGGTGCAAAAAGAATGAAGACAATGTCAATATGAAAGTACACTTACAAAAATTAATAACACTATATGCTAAATGATACAAGATGTACACATCTTACTAAAGAATTGTGAATATTAACAATATCCTGTACTTAGTTGTCAAATTTTCCAGAAACTTTATATGACATTATTTAAAGTATATGTTGTCATAAATTTAATAATAATAAGAAATCGCTTGTAATGTAAAAATTACCGACGTGAGAGACAAGTCAAAAAAATAAAGTTTTGTAATTTTTGATAAAAACTAAGAAATAGAGCAATATAGGGTTTATGTCATCTTACAGAGTGCATTTAGCACTATCCTTACCCAAAGTTTAACTTAGAGCCGTTTTTCAAAAAAATCTGTTTTTTCTAATTTTTTTAAAATTTGCAAATATTGCACGCAATATTACGCGAAAACTACTGAAAGATTAAAAAAATGTATGTGACCTTAAGGAAAGAACTAATTATGGATAGCAAATTTCATTTGAAGGAAAAATCTGTATCTTCAATTTTGTAGTTATCGGGGGAAAATTCAAAATTTTACAAGTTAACATGTAAAAGTCGGGCCTTTGCCACATTCAGAAGTGAATTTTACTCTATTTTTAAAAGAAATTTTAAAATAATATGGAGCAGTTTTTGAAAAAAATTGAAAATGCCTAGGGGACTTCTTGTCATGTACACCGAAATTTTGAAGAAAGTATTTCAAAATCGCAGCGCCTCGAGTCGAGCCAGATCGACCGGGGAATATACATTTTGGAAAAAAATCCTACGTATTGTTTAGGCGCTAGTGGTGTTGACAGACAGATAGACAGAAAGATTGACGGACAGACAGAAGGACAGAGACAGACGGACAGAAAACGGACAGACAGACGGACAGACAGACAGACAGACGGACAGACAGACAGACGGACCGACAGGCGGACCGACAGACGGACCGACAGACGGACAGACAGACGGACAGACAGACGGACAGACAGACAGACGGACAGACAGACACACGCACAGACAGACACACGCACAGACAGACGGACAGACAGACGGACAGACAGACGGACAGACAGACGGACAGACAGACGGACAGACGGACGGACGGACAGACGGACGGACGGACGGACGGACGGACGGACGGACGGACGGACGGACGGACGGACGGACGGACGGACGGACGAAAAAGTAAAAAGGATAGTGCGAATAAACTAAGATGATTCTTGTAAGCCCATCTTTATTAATCTATCAAATTTACCGTTACCTTGTGTTTTAATTTAGGTATCAGTGGTTTTTGTCAAAAATGACTCTCGAGGGCGGGAATACATTTTCAGCCAACGCCGATATCTATAATTATAACACTCGACGTAGTAATCGTATTCGTCACGTGAGAGTCACCAACAGCTCACTACAAAAAAATTATATACAATGCATGTACATTATTTTTCAACACTTTCTCAGATGACATTAAACGAATAAATTTCATAGAAAAGTTTAATACCCCAGTAAAATCTTTTCTTCTGGATACTTTTTTCTATATAATTAGAGACAATACAAACATTACAAAGGAAATCAATATTAAATTTAACAATTAATAACAAATTGGACAATTAATATTTGATGTTTAATGTATTATTTATCATTTGAACTGTACAATTCTAAACAGCTTATAGCAAGTATTGTATCTCAGCTTCTGGGTCAATGACCCCCTATCTCGATTAGGTTTTTCATGCAGTTCGCCTGATCCTTTATAGCAAGTGCTGAGATGGCTCCTTGTTTTTCTTCTGAACAAAAATGTAACTTCATTATTTATGAACGTCGTCGAGAGTTCAGTGGAAAATATAGTTATTGAAATTTTTGTTCTCCATGCCGTAGCAGAAGTATATTCTCAGGAAGGACATGAAAGATAAGAGCCTAAATCTATAGCTGATTTACCCTTGAAAATTGATTTTATTACATCGGAGCTAATATTTCGTTAACAGTTAATGCAAAAAACGCTCATTTTTTTGTATTCAGAATTCTATTTGTATATGGTTGAGGGTAGGAATCCTAGAATTTAGAAAACTTGCACAGAATACACCTCTCCCTGTTCGCACAGAGGTTTTAACTGCTTTTGACGTTAAAGAATATAAGCAGTTGTAACAAATAGAATGTTTGATACACTTACTTTTGTATTGTATAATCCCAAAGAATATAAATAAATAAATAAATCACAGAAAAGTATTTCAGATGGACGTCATACTCGTACTAAGAATCTTCTACATGATTCGATCATGACTGAGCACATAAGATGTCACGCAACAATCTCTCCGGAAGTAGTAGTAGCATCTCGACGAGTCGCTTTAGCGAAAAATCAAATATAAAGTTACATATATGTAACTTTTCCGATATGCCCGAAAGTCGTGTTTTTTCATCTTTCTTCTACAGGCAACGAGCGAGTTTTTCTCGAGAGTGAAAAACAAGTGGGCCGTTTCTTTCCCCACTTGTTAAGGGTCTTGCGACAGTATAAATTGAAGGCCGGAGATGCGGCTTGTGTGACGCGCTTGAATTATGTGCCTCTAAAGGGTCGAGACGAGTGGGTGGGGGTGGGGAAAGAGGGGTTGGAAGGGACAGGGATTGGGCGGCCGAGTGGCGGAGTCCACGGCACGTGATACTTGTGTAAGGCGCGTCGTGGCCCCCGTCCTCGCCCTCACCCTCACCCTCACCCTCACCCTCGCCCCCACCCTCGCTCAAAATTAAAGAAGACCTCTTGAAAATGCCGCCAGGAAGGTGGTCAGAGCGCGTGGCTGACATTTGCCGCACGTCTACCAACACGTCGAGTGGCCGAGCCAGCGCTCCCGGAGGCCGAGCCTGCGCACCGAGCTGCCATCAAAAGTATGTCCATTTGCTCTAAGATTTCTCGATGATGCGCGTAGGTTGGCACTCTAGAGGCGTGTTCCTATTGTGAGGCAAGAAATGAGGCGTATCCATAACTGGGCAGATTTATTTGTAAAAATGAAACAGATTTTGCTGGCGTTTTGAGGTTTAAGAACGTTTCTGTTACTGCTGTAGTGTAAATAAAAATAGAATTAAACGTCCTCCGTCAGATATTGCGAAGAAAATGTTTCATGTCCGTTATAAATGATTTAGATAACGAATATTAATGTATGTTAATAAGGATGCTATTTTACTGTTTGTAATTTTTTGCGGAAAAATAAAAACATTAAATTATTTTAATAGGGAGGGATATCGGGATGATTTGTATAATATATTTTTAATTGTGTTCAAGTCCCATAGATCTGCAAAATAGTGGATGCTTGAAACAATCAAGTTGGTCTTCAAATCAGAGAATATATGTGTTAGTTTCTCCTTCACAAAGCAAATTATAGCAATTTATTGCAATGGCAGAATGTTTTGATTCGCGGTGTTTGGAACTGTTAAGAATCAGAAATTTTCAGACATATTAGTCATAACACTTATAGGTCTTTCTTCTTTTTCCGCGTGAAAGGAATCGACATAATATCCGCGAGAATGCGGAGGACGACCACAGGAATCTGCGAACGAATTGGCGTCTTCTAACTCAATATTTTTAGAGTTGTCGCTTTGCTTCGCGCATCTCTTGATAAAGAGGTTCTGGCCTTCGGCCTCCGCGATTTACATAAAATAACCGTGAGTTTGCGCAAGGTATAATTTCCGACGTATTTTACAATAAAAAACCTTGTAAAATAAATATTTTTATGTAAATAAAGTAAATTTTATATTCTTAACAATGGAAGATCTCGGTCCTCAAAGCAATTGCCACTTCTAATTTCCTTAAGTGTCTTGCAAATCGGATGTCCCCACAAAACTTTTTCACCCAAACAATAATAATCGCATTTTTAATTTCACCCTATTTTGTTTTGTTTCCAACGATTTCGTGAAGAAATTTTAAATCTGTTTCTTCACAAAGTTCAAACAAATGTACGAAATTATACAAGATATTATTATGAAATTCGACCACGCAATTCAAGCTACGGAATGCTCCATTTGCGGGTTCCCACCTGTCGTTCACAGCTTTGATTCTTCCAAATGTAGTCATTGGTAGTCGATGCAAAAAGGGCACATTAAGACATGGTATCTAATATGATTTATCAAGTATCCTTGTAGTAGGTTAGAGTTAAAACATGGTAGAAATGGTTCTGCAAAAAACTGGAATCCAGTTGTTTGTTTCCTGATATGAAATGTACTAAATGGTTGTAGAGTGATTTGTTCTTGAATATTCTTAACATTTTTTTCAATATTGATGATCCCCCTACCATTCAACATTAAGAAGAGTACGAGTTTTGAACTGCTGATTAATCTTCCATACGCTTCCAGAAAAATAACAATTATATCAAAAGCAAATATTCTAAGAAATATTATTAGGTCTAGTAATACCTGCATTATTATTGCTATTATTATTATTATTACTATTATTATTATTATTATTATTATTATTATTATTACTAATACATATTTGTAAGCCATCCTAAGTGTGTAAAGTATTGTACATCCAAAATTAATACTGCATTGTCCCTATGTCTGAGTGAAAACATTGAAATTCTAGGATTAATCACACTGATGCACTTTTACGAATAAAGGGAGTACAGAACTCCTCGGGGTATTTTTGATTTCCATTTCTTTATTTAACAGTATAACTGAATTGACTTCAGTAAACTCTAATATAATACTTATGTAAACGTTCATTTCCGAAGATCAGAGACGAAACTAAAGTAAGCAGCCAGAGCATTGAGAAACTACTTCTGCAAATGACATCGAGTGTGGAACAAAAGCGAGAGAGCCACTAAGTGTGTCCATGATAATGAGGCGGCCTTGAAAAGATTGAGGTGTGAGCGGCGGTTCCCTAATATTTTTGGGACGGGAATCCTCGGCACGAGCCCTTTCAAAGAATCCTTGAAATGACAATCCTTTCTGGAGAAACTCGAACGTCGAGATTCACACTTATTAATTACTGTAATTGTGGATGTCGCTGGAATTGCAAAATGTAATGAAGTGTATGTAATGTGTGTGTTTGGTAATTCCCGTTCTACTTTCACATTAGCATTAAAATTGTAGGAACGAAACATTGAGGTGCATTTAGTTGTTTGCTACGGAGTACGCATCTCGAAGTTTCTCTTGTTGGGTTTTATTTATTGACTTCAAAAAACATTCTAACATTTTTCACGAATTCCTGATATAATTTGAAGTCCTCCAGTGTTCTCTAGCACAGTTTGGAAACTTGTGTATTTGAGTACTCTCAATTTGCTCTAAATGTAGACCTTGTATTATCTCTTGTGAGCTTCAGATTTCAAACATGATGTTTTGTCTAACTCTAACAGCGAAATAAATCTCATTTGGGCAAAGTTTTCAATACCTCCATGAAAGTGATAAAGTTGGGCTAAGTGTGTTCAAATATTACATTTTCATCACAAATGGACATAGATCTTAATATTTCCAAAATACAAAAAACGTTAGTACAAATATCCGCTGAAAACAAATGCTTTTTCAATACATTAACCGGCACGAAAAACGCAACACTTTATTTAAACGCCAAAAAAGGCGCAACAAACAAACTTCGTTATGCCTGGTGAACGACGGAGCAAAAATCCTCGGTCAACAAACGGTTTTAGAATTCCTGTCGATTTTGTGCAATACCTGTCTTTCTTGCCATATGTTATTGCAGATTTTGTACTGCATTTGTCATTGTTGAATTATGGATGTAAAACAATTGCATCATATTACAATCTTAAATCACACAAAATGAAAATAAATCTCTTTAGAAAATGTTTGTTTTCTTTCTTTCTTGCCGCGGAGTAGTTCAACCGCCGTATTGAGTCGTTGAATTAATATGTTACGTTTATAGTGTCAGTGAGTATACATACAAGCGAATGAAATTGTTAAGCGGACCTAAACAGACTGAAACAACGAATGACAAAAAACTACAATTTCTACTACCCGCCTACTAAATTTCTATGCGTAGCTAGAGTTTACGTTGAGAGCCGCAAGGAATTGAATTTCTTGTCATTGACCCTCAAGGGACTGCGGACTAACCAGCAGTCGCCATGCGGCGCGGCCGCCACGGCGAGGAAAATTCCAGAAAAAGCAGCCTGCGTGCAGGATCCGGACCTCCTGGGCGCGCTGAATCTGCAGCGTCACCTCCACCACAACCGACTAAGATTTGCGAGTCATTATCGTTCTCACTCTCCTAATGACAACAGCGGTAATTTCACAGTCTCTAAAACCCATGATTGCAGGCCGCCAAGCGAACTAAATTCCGTTACGGAGGAAGTTTTTCTCGCCCAGGCTTTAAGACATGCTTCGTTTCGATTTTACGTGCTACGACACAAGGAACGTTACTTTTAATGTGCGATTTGAAGGCTACAGATGGAATATTTTTCATCTGCAATGAAGATCCAAGTGTTTGCAATTACGGTGCGAATAGAAAATCGTAGACTTGGACCTCCTTTTGAAAAAATGAACTTTTTTTCTCGAAGACAAATTACATTTTCAATAGACACCACCATTTTGCAACGCAACAACCAGAGAGTTGGTCTTTCTGAAAGCCTTTAGAATTTACGCACGACTTCCGACGATTAAGTTGTCCGTGTTTGAACGCTTTTTCTGGACACTACTTCTTCTTTCTCTTGATTGCTGGGTAAACTTTTATTACAATTTGACGCGCTTCGGACTATCAAAGTTGGTGAATGAGGCATCCTTATATTTACTTTGATGAAAACTACTTTTATGTTTTATGAAAAAAATAATTTACGTCTGTAAGAAACGTGTAAAAGCGATAAAACTGACAGCATGCAACATTGTGGGTTTTAATTAAGAATAAATTACTGTGCTTTAATGAGAATTTATCAAACGTGACTGGTGTTTAACATCTCGTGAGACGTTTAGTATTAAAGGTTTCATGTTAATATTTTTAGGAACTACTTGTGCCAAATGTCGGTCTCTGTGGCGTAGAGGCTTTTGGAGCCAGCGTCCAAATACGCGGAGCCGAATCCCACATAAGCGATGCGCATTTTCATATTGTGGTTGTATGATTGGATTCTCACAGCAACACGTAGTTCATCTGAACTATCATCCGTTATCATTCGCATCTGCCTTAAAGACTCTGGCAATTAAATTCCCCCAACTTTCGAGCTGGCTAAAGGCATCAACTATTGTCACTGCAGAGTCTCTGACCGGAAAGCCCTACACTCCGATTAAGGCATAGTGGCACTTCAATGTCACAAACTATACGGAGTGGGGGTCACTGTCACCCAATCGGAAGCTTCGTTACGACTTAAACTTTTGGTATTGGAGCTCCCGATTTGATGACAATGTCCCCTGTCCGTCCAGCTCGCGACCTTGAAGTGGCATTATGTTTAAATCGGAGAATAGGGTCTGAATCTCCGCGGTGGCAGGGTTTTCGACACTAGCTAGGTAGCTATATCGAATTCAGTTGCTGCCTGGAGGAGAATTCATTCTATCGGCCGGTTGCTCTGATCGATAGTTTTCCGGGGCTTCTCCTATTCACACCAGGCGAATGCCGGAACAGTTCCCTACCAAACGGGCCACGGACCACGGCTTGCAGGAATTCAGCTAACTGTGTAGATATACGTGTCAGCTGTACCTTCTGTTATTCAAACAGCGCGTTTTGTGGCCCATTTTTATCATCTGTTGTTTTAAATTGATCATCTGCGAATAATAGATTTTGGTTTGATCCTTGTCCTACGTCCTGACTACGTCGTGAGATTTGAGTCTCTATATCCACATATTTTATGCTTCATCTAAATAAATTAAATAGTATTAAGACACACTACTTCCCAATCTTACTCAGTTTACTATCTTCCTCTTATAAATAATTATTCAACAAAAATGAACCGATTCGAATCCTTACTTCTCATTTCCCAACCAACGTTTCGAGATGTGTCTCATGCCATTGAAAAGTGCGAGTTTTTACATTTTGAATGGTCGCCAGCAGAGCACTCTGGATGTCACGTCCTGGATAGGGCGCATTCGTCGTCCATCATGTATCAGCATCGCTTCACAGACTTCCATTCGCTTTGATTTGTTATTTGTCTGTATGCCTTAGGTTTAGACATCTTTGTAAGACGCAAGAGATAATAAGCAAGTGAAGCTACTCTAGTTGTTAATTTTCGAAGATTGCGTTAAAACGCCTACTACATTGATTTTCCTCGAAAACTTTCGACCATAAAGAATTTGTTTTCTTTTGCAAAGATATGAAATGTCTTGAAACTAACAAAAACGCCATTGAATATTATTTGTATTCCACACATGTATTAAAAATGGAAGAAATCATTAAAAAATCTCTCATCTGTTAAAATTGGAAGAACAGTCGATTTTTTAAATTTATTATTATTATTATTATTATTATTATTATTATTATTATTATTATTAATATTACTATTACTATTATTTTTTCATCTTTCGACTATTAATAGTTAAATTATTGGGAAGGGATTCTGAAACTCAAGAAAGCGTGCGCAGATGGTTTTCTCCCCCATACGTCACGTATAGTTTTTGACTAAATAAATAAATATTATTTGTTTGAATACGTATTATTATTATTATTATTATTATTATTATTATTATTATTATTATTATTACTGACTTACTGTTTGCCGATGACACGAATGTTATTTGCAAAAAAGAAACAATAAATACTACAATTTCCGAAGTTTCAAATTAGTTTTGTAATAAAAAATAATAATTAACGAAGGAAAAACTCTTTCAATGCAATTTTGCGTTTCAAATCGGCAATAGTATGCTCCATTGAAAATTAACAATATGCAATTAGCTGATGTTAAAGTAACAAAATTTCTAGGTCTCTCAATTCAATCAAACCTCAAATGGAATGTACTACATATAACAGAATTAAACACTAAATTAAGCTCATTATATTATGCATTCAGAATTCTTTCTAATTCTGTCAGCCTTCATGCATCTCGTTGCGTGTATTTTGCAAGTGTACATTCCCGCCTGAGATATGGCATAATATTTTGGGGAAGCTTATCCTTTAGTGTCCAGACATTTAGATTGCAGAAGAAAATTACCCGAATAATGAAAAATTGCCATCCACGTGATCCTTGCAAGCCTCTTTTCATTGAGCTTGGAATCTTATCATTGCCTTGCCTATTTATTTATGAGTCTGTAGTATTTGTCAAAACTGATTTACTGAACGGTGGGAACTTATTTTCATGTAATACTGATATTTATAGTTACAACACTCGACGGAGAAATCATGTTTATCAAGTGTCAGTATCAATAGCTCACTACAAGAAATCCACATACGAATACGTTACTTTACAACGCATTGCCAGATGAAATTAAACAATTAAAATTCGTACACAAATTTAAGTTAAAAGTGAAATCTTTTCTGCTGCAAAACTGTTTCTATACAATTAGAGACTATACTGCTCATCAAAAAGAAACATAATGTTTACTTTAACAAAACCAAGATATAGTATAATGAATTAGTTTATATTTGCATTTTATAATTTAAAAAAGACTTAAATGCCTGTAACAAGTAGTGTACTTAAGCTTCCGGGTCAATGACCCCCATCTCGATCGGGCTTTTGTCCAGTTTCCCTGATCCATTGAGCAAATGCTGAGATGGCCCCTTGAATTGCTTCTGGACGTAAATGTAGCTTCACTATGCGCACGTTTTGTTGAGCTTTCCTTTTGCTTGTAGTGGTAGTAGAGCTCAGGGTGAGTTTCCATTTTGTTTGCAATCCAGAAAAATCAAATCTGTTCGTTCGTTTACCGTTACAAATAAGTTTTCTACAATTCGGCTACAAAAATATCTAGTTTTTGAAATGTTAATCTCTCGCTTTTTAAAATTTATTATTATTATTATTATTATTATTATTATTATTATTATTATTATTAATATTACTATTACTATTCTTTTTTCATCTTTCGACTATTAATAGTTAAATTATTGGGAAGGGATTCTGAAACTCAAGAAAGCGTGCGCAGATGGTTTTCTCCCCCATACGTCACGTATAGTTTTTGACTAAATAAATAAATATTATTTGTTTGAATCCGGCCTACAGCATTTTATAATAACCAGTCACGGGCGCCTAAAATCGAAAAGTTCGCATGTGTACTTGGCGGTATCGTCTTATCGCAGATGTTTCGGAAAATTTTTTTTATTTCAAATGTTTCGGAAAATAAATAAATATTCCTTCCGTGTCGGAAGCCACTGTAGTCAATATAGTGTTAGAAACAGTCCACAAAGAAACGTTTTCAACATTTTCTAACATTATGTTCATACCATTTAATCAATTTATGACTTTTATTCGTGAAATAGTCTAACCGAATTCCACTCGTGGTTTCCACTTCTCACATAAGTCCGCTCGTCGTTACGCGACTCGCAAACTTATCGATGTTTTGAACCACTACTGAAACTACTTATGAAAAGGCGTATTATACGAATAGGTACAAGTTGTAGAACGCCTTCTGCTGAGGTTTCGCCATTCTGAGCTAAAGGAACTGAGCGGGTGGGGGCCCCCTACACTGAGCGTGATATCCCGAGCGCTCTGCTCGCAACTATTTTGAACTTAAGAACTTGCTCTCTTCAAAGATACTTGACTCGTGTGGAGAAGTTGCTTTTGATAAATAAGAAATATGGCTTAGAATTCTCTTTCATCTTTTTTAATAATCCTGTACTCTTATCCCTTGAGACATTTACAATACACATATTTCTAATGAGTATCCGAAACCTTCAAAATTTAATGCGTTTACGAGTGTACTTCTGCTTACTGCCTCAAAAGCTTCTGAGTTACCTATGAATAGGATATGTGTCTTATTCTATTTCTCAATGATGAGCATCAAAATACAAATGTTGCTCTACCCTTCCCAAGAGGTGGACTAGGCCAGCTTGTCCTTATATCATTGACATCCACATCTAGGTAGACTTATATGTAGATTAACTTAAAAGAGATGTCAAGGTGGGGGAAAGAGGAAAGAGGCGGCGCCCAGGTGCTTGTGACCCTCACCCAGCCGGCTGTCGCTAGCATGCCACTTGTATTTTGTGACTGCAAAATAAACAATTTATATATACCCTTCGTAAGTTCATTTGTTCTTCTAATAGCATGGTTAGCAATGTAACGTAATCTAGCCGCGTTTCTTCAGTATATAGTATACGCTCTATTTTAAAAAGACTGATTCCTCTATAATTCACAGAAAGAATGATCCCCTTTCTTAAAGACATAAAGGGTATATTGGAACGATTTTCCCTTTTTGAGATTCACTAGCTTCCTTCCATCATAAATTGAGTAGTATAAGTTCCGCTTCTTTAAATTTTCTTAGGAAAACTAGCGAAAGCGATGGAATTAAAGGCAAAATGATTCAAAATGTCTATATTCATTTTAATGATATTATAGAAACGGTAATTTTATGAAATTCACGAAAACATTTAACGAAACAATGACATTATAGGTACACTGAGCTCAATTTAAAATGTTATCAGATGCAGTAATATTTGAAACTTTCTGAAATGAATCCTACGAATCCAATTTATCAGTTCATCATCGTTCTCTTCGTCATTAACTTTTCTGCATTTGTCAGGAAATTGACTAATTGATAGTATCGCCGTCAAGATGACAAGATAAATAAAAAAAGATTGAGAACTCTGAAGAGGAACCTTCTGTAGTTTCTCCTCCGCGGACACACGGATCGAGATCACGACTCGTCAAATCACGCGGGATGATGTAAACATGAGCAGAAGGGAGGGCATAGCTGACTTTTTGTGTCCTTTACAATGAATCTAAATACTATTTGCTGCTATTTGTTGTTACACTCGCAACTTTGTTGCCAGGGTTGAGAATTCTATTAGCTGTAGGTACTTACTTTTCATTGAGGTTAAGAGACCATGTAGGGTGAATGGTCAGATCTACCTCCGAGGAAAAAGACCCTGAATGAAAACGGAAGAATTGCACATGTTCTCTGACTAGTTTTTGAGATCGTGTCGAACTAGCCGATCTTTCCCAGCCAGAAAGTCCACTTTATTCACATTCATTCATTCATTCATTGGTGTCGTAAACTCTCGCCGTCAGGAATCTAATCCACGATAGGGCTCTAGATCCATTCGTCTCGATCACCTGTGGAACTTCACTAGGCCACGCAAGCGAGTATTTAAACCATAGCTTAAATAATATTGATAACTTTTGTTTTAGTTTTGTGATTGTTAATCCAGGTTCGAAAATGTGAAGTGACTGTTCCTGTAAATTTTCTTTGGATTATGTGACATTTCGATTGTGGTCACTAATATCTAAAATCCTCATTGTGATATTTCTGCGGATTTTACGGAACAAAATAAAAACGTCTATTTAAACATCACGTATTTTTATTTATTTTGCCTCTGAGTTTTAAAACGAAGTTTGGAATGAATGTAGCGAAGCGAATTGCATGAAGAGAAATCCAATTAAAAACCATGGAATTGAAAGCGTATTCACGCAATGAATTGCGATTAACGGATGAAATTTTTGTAGTCGTGCAGTCGTTGAACAATGCAAACAATGAACCTCCGTGCTCATGTACTCGCACGTGTATTAGAATGCAGCATCATATAAAAATTATATTTGTATGTTCAGCACGATCCACGTACGGTTTTATAAAGTTGATGTATTATTTTAGCTTATGCTCACCAATGAGTGTTATCGATGAAATAAAAATATTATATAGTAATGATGCAGATGCCTCATAGTGTGTACACAATTCAAAATTACAAAATGAATATGAGAATCCAAATGAAAGATACCTACACGAAAGTAGGTTCATTACACAATATCAGAAAGAGGATAATTCATCCTGAAAGAAGTAGTTTTCAGAAAAGACGTTTGTCCTGACACGCAAATCAGTATCAGTTAGAAGTTCCGCTTTGCATTGAAGTTCGTAAATCATATTGAATATAAGAGTGATATTGAAAATACTTGTGGAACAAATCGCTGCTGTTTACATTTCTTGATATTAACGAAACTCATAATAACAATAAAAATGCTTCTGAATGCATGTATTATCTCTATTGCCTTTTTGTAAAAGCCGTTAGATTTGAACAAAGTATGTAAGGAGGGCATTGACCGTTTTGGAAGCAATAGTATTGATGTATGTACTTTTATACCGACTGCGGAAATAAAAAGTAGGCAGCATGTGTTTCAGAAATCGAATTTACGTGCAGAGTGAATTGAATTGACAGCGAATGGTGGGTCTCGGTACCACTGAGACAGACGATTCGTAAAAAGAAGCGACGCAGAAACTCTCCGACGGCTAGAATGTGCAATAATTGATCCGGAAAACGAGCCAAACTAATCCTTCATTCTTGCACATGGTCCTTTCGGCGAGGGTGTGCGGGCTCATCCGTTCGAAATATAATGGTCGAATCGACTAGTGTCCAGCAGCAATATACTTTACAAGAGGCAGTTTCATCGGATAAACATTAGTTTAATAATATGACAGTTATTTCGTAATTAAGTATTTCTTATGAGTCAGGCTTACACTTTTTAAGATTTTTTTTCGCGAAACAACAGGGAAGAAATATATCGTAAAAACGTCGAGGAACCTTGAATATGCCCCCATCATGTTAAAGATTGTTACTGTATGACCCATCATGCACTGACGCACCTTTCCGAACATTGCCACCAGTACCGTAAAAGCGTTGCAAATAGCAATTATACGTTCAAAAGTCGCCAAGTTGTGAAATTGAAAAGTGTACAGTAGTTGATGACACCGGCACCATAAAAATAGAAAGAATGTAAAATCGTTGACCTGCCACACTAGTAGTAAACTACTTTGAGCTATTCATTCGCCAGGAAACTGTTCCCGACGAAACAAACGGAGACTTGCAGAGGAAAAATGCACAGAAATAGGAGGGCCGTGGAGCCTCCTATTACTTTAATCCTAGAAATATTGCCTGGGTAGAATTAAGTCAATAAATTATTTTAATTTGAATCTATTTTCGACTATGCATGTACACACGAATTAACGCAAATTGTGGTCTTACGATTATTTACTTAACGTCAAAGAAAGTGAAAATTTGTGTGACGTACTATGGGGAGAAGAGCGAAGTCCAAGTCTTGAAAGAAGTTAAGAAGTGCGTCTTAAAATATGAAGAAGATGGTTAGACATTTTGTAGAATTGAAAATGTGACATTTCTTAATTTCTTCGTTTGTGAATTACATGAAACATTTCGCTTCTGTCGATGCTGCATTAATATATCAGGAAAGATGAAAGATTTGCCGACAATCCATTTTACCGACGATTTATCGACTCTTTGTAGTTTCGTGCACATCATTTCTCCAAGCTAAATCCAGTTGAAATTTTCTAACAACATAAAACAAAGTAAAATAGTAAATTATCAAAAAGTAAACGAACGTGAGCGAAATCATAAGCGCCAGAGTAGGATGTGCTATCCCACGCGTCAACCTCATCTCGCTGTGTGGCAAAGAATGGTAATAAAATATACGAATAGTTTATTTTGCTTTACACGAATCGTACCCATTTGAATAACCTAGTGCTACTCGCGAGAGCAGTAACAAACGACCTGTAGAGAGTCGTTTGAAGAGACACTTCATACCCGAGCACTTGCCTATTATACTTCCGAGCATTAATTTTTATGAAAGCGCCTATTCTTTAGAGGCGAACTCATTTAAAGGGAACACGGACGCCCGCCCAACCGTGCGAGAGTCCGGTAGCCGGTTTGGGAGGAAATAACATTAAGCGGCTCGGCGCGAAATTCGTTAGGGATGCAGAGCGCCGGCGCCCCGCTCCATGCAGCTGGGGCGCCCGCGAGCTGCGTGCGGCCCTGCGCCGTTCGATAGCGCGGCGGCGCGGCGTGGGGCAGCGGGCGAGGCGGCGCCGGCGGCGGCGCGGGCGGCGGCGCGGGAGACGGCATGGGCGGCAGCGTGGGCGACCGGACCAAGAAGGGGGGTGGCCCCGGTGGCGGGAAAAGCGAGTCGGCGACAGCGTCGTCGGTTGTGGTGGGCGACGACGGCGCGGCGGGAGAAGGGACGAGCGACGCAGTCAAAGTGGACGATGGCAGGGGAAGAGACGAGCGTCGGCGCCGCCAGTTGATGGGCAGGGGTTACGGGAAACGCTTGCAGACGCAGCGCCACTAACTCCAGCAGCGGTGGAGATGGTGCTAGCAACAACGGAGGCGGCGGCGACACGTGGGTGGGGACTGGCGGCCCCGAAGCCCGCTGAATGTATAATGGAGGAGGACGGAGGGAGCGCGCGCGCGAGAGAGAGAGAGGGCAAATGCGTGGAGGGGAAGGCTGAGCAGCGCCGGTCGAAGAGCCAGTGAACGCGTAACTGCGAGGATGACGGAAAAAGCACCAGAGTTCCTGCCAGGGACTGAGGTAACGACTTACGAGGATGTGCCAGTGTAACTGCTAAAAAAAGGAGAAAGCAGAAAATAAGGACCTTTGTAGTCCGCGCGACAGGAGGGAAAGGTCGCGTAATAAAGTTTTTGTGAATTACGACTGCATATATTTGATATGAAAAAAAGCGTAGAGAAAGAAGTTTTTAGTAAAAAGAGTAAAATGACAGAACTGCTGGATGGGGGAGTGCAAGGAGAAGGGCATTCGTAAAAAAGAAGGGAAACTGTCAAGGGAGAGATCCGGGGAGCGCGTGGTCGCTGGCAGAGCGGCGTGAGGAGGACAAAGGCACGGCTGCGGGGCGGCGGTGCGGGGGAAGAGGCGAGGCGGGCGATCGAAGCCGGCGCAGGGGAGGAGAGGCGCGTCCAGTGGGGGGGATTCATATCGCTCTAAATTGATGAGCCAGCAGTGCAGAGGGGTGGGGCGGGCGACGGGTTCCCGGCGCGCGGGGCGCGGGGCGGAGGCGGGGGCCGGGGAGGGGGGCAGGGGGCGAGGGGCGAGGGTGCTCCCCGCGTGACGAGCCGCGGCGCCCCTCGGGGCCCCATAGCGCCGCCGCCGCCCCGCTGCTCCCGGCGCCAGGGCCTCGCGCCCCACGTTCCGCCCCGCACCGCATTTAGGGGGCTCGCACCCCTCAGCGTGCACCCCGGTGGATCGGGCCTCGTTCCCCGCACTCTGCTCCCCGGTCCCCGCTCCCCGCTTCCCGCTTCCCAGCTTACATGGCCTCCCCGCGCCCCACTTTCCGCACTCTCGCCAACGAGCTGTGCGCCCCTCTGAATCCCTCTCTGGCAGACCTATGCGTTTTATCACGCCCTGAGTGTTGCCTTTTCTACGTGCACTGCTTCACCTCGACGCCATAAATCCGGCACTGTATTACATGCTCCTCAAATGTTATGGGTCATAACAGGCGACCCTAACCCATTATAATGCTCTCCATCCCGTAAACATCGGGCTGTGCGGGGTGTTGTCACTTGCGCTTGATACCCCACGCATTGCACCCTTCGTGTTTCACGTACCACACCCTTTTTTGTACTACCTCCCGTGTCGCACGCAACGAACCAGCATTTGCCTTTATCCCCCAGCATCCATGGTTTCCCACCGTCAAATGTTTCGTTATCTGAACCATGTTATTGTGAATAAATAACATCTTGTTCAATTTGATATAACAATCCGCAAGTTGTTTTGGTAAACAATAATAGTGCTGCTCACAACAGAATAGCTATTTAATTGACACTTGCGCATATTTAATGAGGTACGATCATGCCACCTATGATCGTGCTTATTAGTAAAATTTCCGCGCAGTAAAACTAACACGTTATTTCATGATACAGAAACCTTATTATTATAATGGCATTGCTACTGTTCTTTTTTCTTTCTTTTTCCCCTTTCCCTCGCGTTGTTCTCTTCCGTGTTCATTGGAAGGATCCCCGCGTGGCTGGCGCCCGGAACCCCTCCCGAGCGCTCCCTTCAGTCGCCCGCCGGCGCCGTCAACCCTCTCCCCTCCCACCCGCCCCTCTCCACGCACTGGGCGCCACGCCGCCGCCAGCGCTTACTCATTGCATGGGGGTTGGTGCGGGGGCGGGGCGAGGGCCAGGGAGGAAGGGGTCGGGACGGGGCAATGCGGGGAAGAGTGGGGCAAGAGGGAAGAGCGGGGTAAAGCGGGGAAGAGCGGAGTAAGGCGGGGAAGAGCGGAGATGAGAAGGGAAGGCGGCAATGAACGGGGCAAGGTGGGGATGACGGGACAAGGCGGGGAAGAGCGGGTTAAGGCGGGGAAGGGCGGGGCCAGGCGGGGAAAAGTGGGGCAAGGCGGGGATGAGCGGGGCTGCGTTGTGATGGGTGGGGATGAGCGGGGGGCAAGGCGCGGATAAGCTGGGCAAGGTGGGGAAGAACGGGTCAAGGCGGGGGACAGCGGAACAAGGCGGGGAAGAGCGGAGCGTGGCGGGAAGATGGGGAAGAATGGCCCAAGAGGTAAGAGCTGGGCGAGGTGGGAATGAGCGGGGCGAAGCTGGGCAGGTCACGGCGGCGAAGAGCTGAGCAGGGTGTGGCCGGGCGGGGCTGGGAGGGGCTGGGCGGGCCGAGACGAGGCGCGGCAGGGTCGGAGGCGTGGCCGAGGCGTGACGGGGGCGGGGCGGGTGTGGGGTGGGGCGCAGCTGGGGCTGGCCGGGCGGCGTTCGCTTGCGTTCTGGGCGCCCCGCGCGCGCTGCACGTGTCGGGCCATCGGGGCTGACCGCTGCAGGTGACGCGCACCTGTTTAGGATTATTCACAATGAAACTTAAATGAAATCGTAACGTGTGCACAAAATCTTGCTGCCATGTTATTCAATGAAGTCGTTCATATCGGGCAATTGAGAAGCGTGATCATAAACCGTAGACGTAATCGTGTAAGTTCGCAAGCCCCAAACTTTCACAGATATGTTAACACACTATCGCGTGCCGTAAGACGGTACAAGGAACTTCTGTTATTTTCCTTAGAATCAAATGCAGTTTGTAAGAGCATAAATTTGCATTCATCATCATTACTTATGGAACGCTCTACATAATAATTCGAGGAGCTCATGATGTAGGAAATAATTATCATCTAAGCAATTTCGCGCTCACTTTCCTTAACGGCGTTCACAGTCACGGTGAATGGTGCGTCCATGTTCTTGTAAAAGTGCATGTTTATGTCTCTACGCGTATATGAAGGTGTTCATTGCGAATGGCCCTTTACTCCTGGGGCTTTCCCAGGGGCACTGGTACTGCAGGTGACGGGGTCCGGTGCTGACCGCTGCAGGTGTCGCTCACCTGTTTGTTGGCGATGGGGTGTTGCGTTACTCACGCGTTCCCTCTGCCTCTGTTTCGCCTTGCCACGCTGCGTTTGCCGGGGGCAATGTTGGCGTCATCGCTTTGTCATCGGGGTCATTACTCTTTCGCACTGGCCGCCCGTCTCGACTGACCGCATAGTCACCCAATAGCCATTCAAATTCTTGCATTTTACTAACCGTCGCTGCTTCCACTCAGTGGTCGTCTCGTAAATGCTTTATAAATCATACACAAAATCGTTACGTCCCAAATTTTAAGGACTTGAAACAAATAAGTACAGACATCAGAAATTGAATGTATATCTCCCTTTGTGATCTAAAATTTGGTTTTAGTTACTAGAAGTGGTAGTTTATTGGCATTTAATTGATATCCGAGGTTATTTGGTATCCAGCTTTTTAAACAACAGTGATACCTTAATATAAAAATACGTAGTCTATTTAAGAGAACCTGTGTACATAGATTAATTAATCCCTCTAACTAACTTTCGCCCTATCGAGCTATCAGGAAATGTAGATCGCGCATGAGTCCTCTCCTCCACTTTTATGCTAACCCCACCGCTCGTCTTGTACTATCGCGCCCCTCTTGATATTCTGTTAGTGACCCGCAGTACTTCTCGGCCGTTCACAGAGCCTGCCCGGCGGTGCGCGTCCTAGCGGGCTCTTCGCTGCTTCACTCCCTCCCCTGCCCCGCCCCGTTCTCGAATTCTCGACCTCTCTGCGCAGCGTCGATATTGCTCCCCTTCCTCCGCGCCTCCCAACTAAAACTTCCCTGTCGCCCCATCCTTCGAACTTCCTTGCATTCCGCGCGCCGCTGCTGCGCTGCTGTGGTGTGTCGGATATTAAAATATCTTCAAACTGAAAGTCGTATTGAAAGTTGGTTTATCGTCCTCTCGCAATATGCCATATAAGTCAGTAAAATGAGGTATATCTACCTTATTTCGATTTTATTTTTCTGTTGCTCATATCGATTGCAGATGTAGCATTTGCATTTTCATTGATACATCTCTATTTTACATTTAAATAGTACTCGTAGTTTCAATCGTTTTTCTTTCCACACTTCATAAAGAGATATATCTTCCCAAACTGAATTGCTCAAATGCTTATATGCAAAGATTCTCTTCATCATTTAACGGCTTTAGTCTGTGTACTTGTTCTCTAATTTTGATGAAATTTAACTATTGTTGATTATGTTGATGGAAAATGAACGTGGTAGAGAATACTTGAATCATATATTTAGTTTAATTCTCTATGTTCTAAAAAATATATAATTAGATAGAAAGCTTAAAAATGGGTATATTTCTTGCTACAAGCTTCTAAAATGCACGGCATGAGCAATATTCTATCTGACCTTGTTCCCATGTGCGCGATAGTTCAGCATTTTTATTCCATTATTTAGAAAGGTGTGGTTTGTACTGTGATAGAGTACTGCTTATCACGTTTGACTACTCGTAAGTCCCTGGTTCGAACCTGGCAGAGTCGACGGATTTTTACGGCGCTAAAAGTAAACTTCTATAACGTGCGTGGTGGTGGATATTACTGCGTGAAAATGCTACTGGAACGCCATGTGGGCATTTCTGAAAAAAACTCAAAACCTGCGTGAAGTTCAAATCACATGTATGTGATAGCTCTTGCGTATACGCAAGAGTTTGATCTCGCTGTTCAAGGTGGCTGCAAATGGAAAACAGAACGTGCCCTATCTAGTGATCAAATCGATCGTCTAAATTGGTGCATAGCGCCTCTGGAGAAACAACGGAAATTTTCTCCAGAAACAACTTGCTCAGGACGTCCCAGCAAAGGAATAGAGAGTTTCAGCTCTGGTACACAGGTCCGAGGAGACGGGGGTGGAGCCGGTACAGCGATCCGGGCCCAATGAATCTAAATTTCCCCATTTTGGGGAAAAGTGAATTGTGTGCACATTTTCAAAATTCTGTGATCCCTACACTAAGTCATATACTACTTAAATTTTGAATTTTGAAAGGGAGAAAAAAACAACAAAAAAACTCCCATGTAATAAAATCTATTTTCAAGGATAAATAAGCAATAAATTTTGAATTTTGAATGGTTCGTTCTCTACTGCAGTTTTATGGGTGTTGATTAGAAATTTATTTTATGCAAAACTAAATGAATCAAGATTAATTGTGTAGTCAGACGTTTCTTAAATTGGACTTGAATGGAAAGAGAGGTTCAAATTTTATGGCGTTTAAAATGAATTAAACAATACGTTTGCTTTTACATGATATTCGAATTGCTCGTATTATCTAAATATCATTTTGCGTGAAATGTCAATTTTTTTCAAGAAGTGCATGTTGACTTTGCAATTCCTATTTCCAGGCTGTAGCGCTAATTCTTTAGAATTAGCACCTACTTTCCTTAAAATTGAACGGCATATGAAATTGAACGGCGTCTTTGAGTATATTGTGGAAGACTCCATATGGACATTATGGACTGAAAATTCATGACCTGTCAAGCGCTACGTGATTGTTTTAGTTTCAGGACTAAGCTTTTCAATTATATTTTCTTTTTAAATATATTCAACAAAAACAAGACAAATCTAATATACGATGTATCCCCTGCTTGCCTAAAAAACACCCCAGATTCTATATTGACTTTCATAAAGAATGAGAGATGCAGTTTTTCTGATAAAAGACCTTTTGTCTTTGAGAAAATTGAGTTTGTATTACATCCGCGCGCGAAATTCAAATTGGCTGCCGCGAAACGAGTGAGGTAAATATCGCTTGTTGCACGCTAGAGCATATTAGCATCAATTTAGCATCAATTTTGTAATGTGAACTATTCATTTAATGTATTAAATCTACATAAATGCTTTTTTTTATAAATCATAACCACGGTAAACAGCGTAACAATTAACGCTGAACGCGAACAAAGCCCTTACGGAAATGAACAAAATTCCTGGAATGCTTCGTATATTTTGCATATCTCCAGTGTGAACTATATTATGGCATGCTTATCAGCGCTGTGTAGCTAAAATATTCATTCATTAAAATATTGAGTTTATTAATTTTTTCTAGGCCCGCAGTTCGAACTGATGTTCCAGTTTTTACTGACTCAGCAATATATTTTGCCATGAATATATAATTCTTACTCTTTAAATAACTTCCATGTACTGATGTGTGATACAAAAGTGAGAAATCCATAGAGAGAACTAATGATGTCGTACTCTGCTCGTTTGTAATGGCTGGGATAATCTTCATGGCTCTGGGGGATGAGAAGAAATGACTGAGGTTAAGAGGGGATGAAGAGAAAAGTTCAACTGAATGGCAACTGCCATGGTAGCATTTCACGTCAGTGCAATGTATTTTGAGAAGAGATTAGAGAACTGTGAGCTTGGTCTTGAACCAGGAAAGCTGTGAGAGGGAAGAGAGAATACATTTCAGAAAGAGTGGATGGGAAAGCAAACATGGCGTTCAGAAAACTCACAGAAATTAACTTATCTCTATTCATAGCTTCGTATATAGGTTAAAGTAGGATGTTTCTGAAATTTTGTGATTAAATTTTAATTTCTTTACTTTTAAATTATTTGCAATATAATCATAGCATAATTTTCTCAGATAACTCCAAATGTTTCGGTTCGAAATTCCCCATAACTTCCTAATTGGTATCTAGAGATTACACTTTCCTCAAAGTTTAATCACATTCAATGGGTTTCTCAGGGCCACCCTAGTATTTTATAAAGAGTAAATAAATTAGCAGTTTATTAGCAGTGAGTGCTGTTTTTCTCTTATAAGATTGAAAATTTTTAAAAAAATGGTACTTACCTAATGTGCCAACCACCTCTGTTTTTCGAGTACGTTCAGCATCTATTCGTTATAGCTCCAGATCGTTCTTTGCAATTCATACTTCAGGCAACATCGTATGCTCCAAGCTTTCCGTCTGAGACGCAATGTTCCTTGGACAGCGTGTTCAAAGTGAACGTGTATATTCTGGTGAATAATTTTCTTTGGGATCAGTTGATAAGTGAACTGAATCATATTTATTATGGTATGCACTTGTTATAAGAAGGTGTAAAAATGGAATCCAACGGAGCGTCAACTGCCGAGGTGACCTCTGACTACACGAGTCAGTCCGCTCATGATCGTCCGAGTTATAACAAAGTTGTTCCAAATGCAATGTCCCCTGATAAAGACCAAAGAATTATTATCGACGGTAAAGGTTGCAGTACTTCTCTAGAAAGCTATGTTGAAGCACTTGCAGCTCTCGTTCAACCTAGACCTATTTTGTACGCGTCAAGAATTTCGAACAATTGAGTATGTATATTTCATACGAGCAAGAAATTAGTAGACTAAATTACTGTGAAATATGAGAACCTAAACATTGAAACCAGTGAACAGAATACGAGACCTTATGTTAGCAAACAGAGACATATAGTATTGTCTAATGTGTACCAAGTTATTCCAAATTCAGTTATAGAACAAGAGCTCGACAAGCTAAATATTATAAAAGTTCTCCAGTGTCATTTCTTCATGACGGCTTTGCAAAAGAGAATTTCACGCGTATATTAAGTTTTCGAAGGCAGTTGTATGTGCCTACTGAATCTGTAAGTAAAATACAAGATTCTATTCTAGTTGAATTCAAAGAAGAAATGAAATGGATTTACCTACCTGCCCGCAATATAAAGTGTTTTCAGTATAAAGAGGAATGTCATATCGCAAGAAATTGTAAAAATGTGGATATCGCCGATTCATGTAACACTGAAACAGTGCGTGAAGTAATGAATATCGTGAACGAATATGCAAGTTCTAATGGCTTAGATTTTCCCTCCTGAGTGAAGTGAAACCAATTAAAAGACCATTATCGCAGATTACCAACACATCTAATGATGTATCGAATGTATCTCCTCCAAATAGTGCAACTGTAAGGGTGGAATATGTTTCCAAACCGTTCAAAAGGAAGAAGAAAAACAACATTGAAAATAATTAAGGAAATAATGTTAACATATATGAACAACTAGCACCAGTTAAAGAAAAACTACCGAAAGCTTCCAAATGAACGTCTTATGAGCAACTGAAAGGATTTTTGGAAGACACTTATGGATCCAATAACACATTTCAAATATCATTCAATTACACAAGAGAAACGGAGAATTTAATTTTGTAAGATACTCTATTCATCGCTAGAAGATAGGATAATTAACTCCCGCCTTACGCAAACAATAAAAGTCAACAACAGAAGAACCCTTGATTTCCGAATCTTCATTACTGCCGACAGAGAATGAAAACTCATCCAGTGAAAATTGCAAGAATGAAGAATAAAAATTCTCCAATGAAATATGAAAGGTTTAGGTGCTAGAAACGAATTTTTACAGAAGCTTCATAGTGATATCAATTTTTATAGTTTGAGTATTCAAGAAACAAACTTCAAAAACAATTTTCATAAGAAGATCAATGGATACAAGTGCTACTACAAAAATATATTAACGTGCGTAAATTCTACTGGAGGAGTTGCCATTTATGTGAACGAATCGATAGTCTGCGATGTAGTGTAAATAACAAGTAATTTTGATGTAGTTTTTGCGAAACTATCCTTTGAAAATAAGTGTAAAAATTTATGTAATATATACATACCTCATTCCTTTTCCCGTGAAAATAGTGATCTTGAGAACGTTGAGCAGCAAGTTAACAATCCTATTCTTTTGTTAGGCGACTTTAATATTATAACTTTATAATTTATATTGGGGCTTCGAAAGAACTGATCCCAGCGAGAAAATAATTGGTGAATTTGTAGAAAAAGAAGTCCTATATATTAAACGAAGGTAATGAACCTCCACACTTTAATACGGCAACAGGAACTACAAGTTTCATAGGCTTAAGCATGTGTAAGCAGAATCTGATGAGATACCTTGGTTAAAATGTATGCGATAACCTATTTAACAGTGACCATTTTCCTGTTGTTGTGACCATTGATGACTCATTCACGCCAGCGGTAGGTTTAAAAGACAGGAAATTGTCAGAAATTTATCAAGTTCCTGAAAGAAATCAACATATATAGCCCCACATAATGTTTTTTTCTGAAATAGTGTTTATGATATTATTATTCATAGAGTAAAATTCCTCTGTAACTGTGGTCAAGAACTGACCTCAACTAGTGATTCATGTAATACACTTATTAAAACCAACAACGTAATTTAAGGATAATGTATTTGTTTAGGTGTTTGTTAATGTATGGCATTGTAATGTTTTGTAAGTGAATAGAGAATGAGATCGCTAATACAAATGGTTGATGAGATATAAAATAACTATATTATCTATCTGTCTAACTTTATACTTGTTTTATTGCACATGTCTCGTCAGTGTAAAACGCCTTTACATTTTTGTAACTGAGAATATAATGATTGTTACGCGTTTGTAATTGTGTAAGGAATAATACAGTATGTAGTACATCGTACTAATGTACCTGAGGACAATGTAAGGAAAGTGAAAA
This sequence comes from Teleogryllus occipitalis, assembly GCA_011170035.1. Lineage (NCBI taxonomy): Eukaryota > Metazoa > Arthropoda > Insecta > Orthoptera > Gryllidae > Teleogryllus > Teleogryllus occipitalis. Next base: position 105,575 of record BLKR01001614.1, read on the forward strand.
AAAACTACAACTGAATAAATGTGTGTTCTTTTTTCATAAAGAGAATATCACAATAATATTTACTGGACAAACCTGGATTGAAATAGTGTGTAAAGGGAAAAATAATTTTTTTAAACCTTCAAATTTGAAGGAGTGCATCATTATAAGTGCATTTTTTAAATATTGCACAACAAAATTCTCAGATTCGTCATTTTCTAACTCTGAACTATCGCTGAACAACGAATTGACACACGATCTTTGAAAACAGACAAAACTGCACTATTAATTGTTTGTATTGATGGTCGAGGGCTTTTGTTACTTATTTTGCTTCGTGACATTGCGAGATTATAGCCTGAAATCTATATAAACAGCAATAAGCAATCTCAATCTTACATTTAAAGAGCGGTTTGTGTTTGCCATACCATCTACAAGCAGTATCTGTACCATTTATGTGGATAATTAGTGTATTTCTCTCCCTTACTTGACGTATAATTGTGCTTTATTACATTTTTCTTAAAAAACCTTATATTTTGCTTTTTTAAACGTTAAATAAAAAAAATATGTTATATCAATTCGTTCTTTGTGTTACTTCATCTGAACAGATTTAATTAACGTTAACTCGTATTAACGTTTTTCTTTATCTTCATCATTCTTACAATATTTCTTTTAATCACTCAATGTAATTGAAAGGAACAAGGTAAAACCAATCTTGGAAAATTATCACAAGATAAGGATGGATTGTCCAATAAACTATCATTAAATCTACAGTGATAACAGCATACTTGTTTCATTTTCGTTAAGGATCAAAGATATTAAGATAACTTAAAGATTGCGGGTAATGAATATTTCTAAAACTCTAGGCAGTGGAGATTCGTATCTTTCCTGAAATTATACATTAAAAAGTAAACTATAATTTTTGAACGTTTTTTTCTTCATAGTAACAGGAAGAGTCGTTTTCTTAACATATTGAGACCATCTCACTTTAAAATTCAAAATTCGTAAATGACACTAATTTTTAAAGATATTTAAAAAGAATCATTAATCTCTTCTTCCAAGGCACTCTTTGTCTTAATGTTTGTATAAGAAAATGTATTACACATGTGAATGTAGAGATTTATAAACTCTTCTAGTAAAATGGGAGGTTGCTGTGCATCAACCGGCTAAGCGTCATTAAAAAAAAAAAGAAATACGCAGGCTATGAATTGCAATGGACAATGCCCTAGGTGTACGCAAAATTTTGGCGCCAAAGCAATAAAAATATCATTATAATCGATGAAAAACGTACACGTCATCAGTCACATCAGGGATTTTATGTTTCGTAACAACCGGCTATAAACATAGGTCTTGGTAACTGATGTTCTTAATTTCCCATTATGTAGTTAAGCGCCAGATATTTCCACTCTCATATCGGTGTAGTTTGGCGCTTCAATGAACAGGGAAGGTTTCTGCGCCCCGCGCAGCATGAACAGAGATGACCTTTTATAAGCTGGCGAACGTTATCAAGGTCACGGGAGACCTTTGAAAGATGCGACGCGATATTGCCTGCTCGATCTGTCATTACCAACTTCCTTCCTGATAAGTCATCTGTTCTATGCGATACTCGCGCTGAAAACTAACACGCAGGAAATTACGGATTGCATAGACGCCTTGCCTTTTGTTTTTCGTCCGTATTTATAGACAGGCGCATTTTAACGCAATGCAATAGCTCCGTTTTAGAGACGAGGTTGCAAGAAAAATGTGTAAAATGTGTTTGAGAAAGCTGAATTGCTTGTCTCGGCGATTATATATCAAAATACACATACGACAAATGAATTATACAAAAAAATTGCAGATAAATGGAAATATTCATAAATATGTAAAATATGTATTTATGAGTATAATAATAAATATATGTACTTTCGGGTAAAATATGTAAATATATGTACTAAAAAGTCAACGTATTTAGGCACAATATGAAACGTGAATATATAGTTGATTTGACTTGAGTTCACTTAGGAAAATATGTAATTTCATAATTATCCGCGCCTTCATTACTAAGGAGAAAATCAGAATTGCATATAGGAAAAACGAATTTGAATTATTCTGGAATTGAGTCATATGAAGCAAAAGCTTGATTCATTGCCAGTAAAATACGAGTCAGCGAAGTAAAAAGAAAGAGAGAGACGGTCAAAAGAAGACGACAGTCAACTAGACTGAGGTTCAGGTGTCGTGTGTTTACCGTCTTTAGAATTTAGTGTACAGCTCACGAAAAATTGTCAATGTTTTTCTTTGAGGAAAAATTCGTGACTCAATAAAATTTTGACTATGGTTCAGTTAATGTTTGCATTATTTTCGTGTTTTTTCATGGGTTCTATAAATAAATTTATTTCGCATGTAAATTTTAAAATGTTATGTGTACATATGACAAAACAAATAATAACTGTATTACGCAAAGAAATATGCACTATGATACGTAATTTTGATCAACAGTTTTAGCTGCTTGATACACAACAAAATATCTCATACTAAACCGCATCAACAAGGTAAGCGCCCTCTCCCGGCGCTTAACTGCTATTTGCAAAGTTCTAATGACAGCATATCTGTTCCGTCTATGTACAATATGAAAATATTGACGGTTAATATTAATAAATAGGATTTTTACTCATGCGGTACGAATCAGGATATACAATATTGTCATGTAAGTGATTATTAAGTCAGAAATATTTAAATTACAGGTTTTTGAACTGAAAATGTAAAAATTCTTTGAACACAATTACCTCAAAACTTGTATAATGTCGCATTGCCGGTTGATGCATAACACCATTCAATACATATGAAGAATCGCAAAGAAATAAGTGGAAAACTTTATTTCCAAATAGAACTTTACACTACATACAAAAATGCTAAACCAGAAATGATCTTGAAAACAAATGATATTAACGTCTTTGAACCAATGAAATATAAGTACAAAACAGTGTCTTAAATCCATTTAACAAAAAAAAAACATTCTTACGAATAAGCACCAATATGTGATGTCACATATTCCTAAGAAACGCACAAACTCTTCTAATATCTTCTACTTCTCAATAATCACAACACTTTTGTCTTACCAATCTCTTGAATTCTGTTTGGGAATATTCTGACAAACGTTTTGTAAACAATACATTAATTTAATAGGAACTCAAATTATCTCTTGAGCATAGCCCTATAATCTGTTCAGATAACTATTTTTAGTTCATACTGAATAAGAAATTAACAATGAATGTGTTTGCCTTTTCAACAATTGTTAATTTAGTTTTTTTATTTCTTTTTCTCATTCTTCTTTTGTTTTTCCAACTTCAGGTTTTTGAAAAGTTTCTAAAGTACGAAGCTCAATATTGCGAAAAAGCTTGTAGAAATGGAATCAAGATGAAATTGTTAACTTTTAAAATAAAATATTCCCAAATAGATTGGCATTTTATGATCTCTATTATATACAAACCTCTTCAATAGTAAATATAGTGACAAAAAGCTACAATCTTTCTAATGATAAGTTTCATATTTAAATGCGAATTTTTACCAAATATATACTCAAGAATAGTACGTTTACAAAATGTATTTTAAAATATCATCCTCATGAGAAATTCCCTTTTCTCAAGGGAAGGTAGTTAGCTAATGATCGAGACAATTTCTACCCGTGTTCAGGTCTTCTTCAGGAGCACAGCAGAGGTTTCGCAGATTTAGTTCTAAGAGTTTTTCTTTATGTACTTATCTCCTTGATTTTCAGAATTACTTTAATGTTTTTGCAAATGACCATCACTTGTTCGAATCCATTTTATTCGAGCCTTGGGTACAGACGTAGAAACTTTTCGCCATGTACGGGTGTCTTGAAATTGCGGACAACCAGGAACAAAATAATGCTCTTCCTGCAAATGCTCGCTTGACATTTGCATTTTTTTCGAAGAACATCGCCATGATTTCGTTGCAGTATTTTCTGGAGGTTCAACACTCACTTTACTCTTTTCTTCCGGTAGCTTTTCATTCTTTGTTCGGGCACTTCTTCCGGGAGTGTGTTGAGATCCAAATGGTCCTATCCATGATTTTTCTCCATTAGAATACAAGCGCGAACTTCCAATTTTGGAATTTTTCTGTTCTTTAAAATATCCGTCTCTTTGAGTCAACTGTGTGAACTTAACTTCATGAGGTCTTTTCCATGAATTAGTGAACATTTGCGACATTCTAGAGGCATTTTTACTTTTGTAACAATGGACATTATTTACTCCATTCCAATGTTTTCTGGGTCTGTCTGGCTCAGTTCTATTATTTCTTCCCCTTAAGTTCTTGCAATAGCTATGAGATGTTTCTCTTTTGGGAACGCGCCATTTTTTAAGTCTTCTTATTAAATAACTCCTGCTTTTAAAATGAGATCCGTGACATCTCCATGATAATGTGTCTTCACTTTTGGATTTAATTTCTGCATTTTTAGGTAAGCTGCATTGGGCTCCTGATGGACGACTTAAAACTTCTGTACCCGCAAAATCTGAAAAATATTTAGAAAATAATTAATTTACAGGGAAAAATATTGACACATTACTGCTTAATATTGGGTATTTTGTCGTACACCATACACCATTCATATTCTTTTTTTGCATTAATAAAGGCACGAAATTTTGAAATGAATAGAGTGTATATTTTATGGTTTATCTCAATTTGACTCGTTGCCCAGAAACGAAGACTCATAGCTCCTGCGAAGAAATAATGAGTTTTAATAAATAACAAAATTATTTTGCTTACAGAAAATTATGACATTATTAATCGCTATCTCGGATGTATTCAAGGCACTCCTGTAAACTGATCTTACTATATGATATAATACGTTTGAAAACAGAATTATTTTTGGTATTACGCGAAAGTAATGTTGGCAGTGGAACACACAAAAAAAACGCATACCTAGGAAATCTGAGAAGTCTACATTAGTTGATTCTCTTGAGTAGGGGTGGATTAATGCATAAACTAAGCAGGAGACATGAGACTAAGCAGGTTTTTGAGTTCTCCGCCGCAAAAGGTCCCATAAAAATTACTTAGTTCTTCACAATTTTGGGCGCAATTATATTTTCACATATCAGACAAGGGAAGCGTACAGTGACATTTCTATTTCTAAAATATCAAGTGTTTTAAGGTCTCAATTATTTCAAAATTGAGCTGCCAGCCTTCTGCCCCAGCTCTTTCAAGAGGCTTCCATAGACTGAAACTTGTTGGTTGTTTGATTGATTGATTGATAAGTTATTTAGTGTTGACTCATTGAATGATAGACGTTTCCGGGCAACCGGGCTACTATGGTCATTACGTTCGTTAGTGTAAAGAATGTTTGATCCGTGGGGATGGCGGTGACACCTCCCCCGCTGGATGCCGAGACCCGGCCCGGTCTACACCTCGGCTTCATGGGAGAGTTCCCTACTATGTATATCCCCCAACGGGGCACAGTCTCATCCGGGGCAACCTATTCTTGCTCCCAACATATGTGGTTGTTTAGTGCATGTAAGTATGTGTGTGTATGTGTATAAAGAGAGGGGACAGGACAAGGAAGAGGAAGAAAAGTGCGTAGACCGTGGCCTGTTTGTTAGGATACTTCTCTCGCATGTACCTGGTATTAATTGAAGAAACCTAGGAAAACTACCGCCCAGAGAAGCCGGGCGCTAGAATTCTCCCTCAGACTGTGGCTGAATTCGACGTAGCTAATGTCGAAATTCACCATCGTCGGGATTCGAATCCTGGGACCTCCCGGTGAGAGTCAATGTAGAGACAGCGGCACCCTGAGCTAAACTCAGCCATCACATTTGTTGGATACAGTGTACGATTACTCTTTCAAATACGTATTCAATTTTATTTTTCGAGTGATTTTAAGTTGCAGAGACACGGCACTGTATCTCCGAAGCTCTGTACTCGGTTGAATCTCAACGCGGTCGTCGTCTGACCCCATTCCATTTACAGCATCCCATGAGCTTTGAGAAGTAATAACAATGATTATGACAATGTCATGGTGCATGTGACGAGACATGAAGTGGAAATGAAAAATTTGATTTAGATTTAAGAACTGGTACCTTCAGCTGCAAAGCTAGCATACTGGCCTTTCACTGTAAGTCGCCTGGCCATACGACATTGTGGAATAAACGTATCGTTACATTTGGATGTTCAATGTACTAGCTTCACCCACATGAGCCAATTATGTGTAAATTCCAAAATATAACGATTATATTTGTCAAAATATATACATTTTCTGAGAAAAAGTTTCCTTATGAAATGCTGAAACATTTTCTCTCGTGGAGGCAGCTATCATTATCACCTGTTAGTGTTGCCTTCATTAAGTACGTACTTTGAGGTGGCTCTGTAATAGCTGTTTTCATCCAATATATAACGGCAAACGTTTTATGTCTACTTCGGCAGCATTAAATATTTAAGAAGTGTGTCTGTTTGTACTTGGCGCGACAGCCCGCGTACGGGCCATGGCCTACCAGCAGCGTCCCGGCCTCTCCGTATTCTGGTCTTCTCAACATGAGACGTGAATTTTCTAATTGTCACACAGCAACATGTACTGGGACATAGCAAGGAAAACATCACATTAAATTCTTGCCCGACCGGGAATGGAACCCAGGGTCGCGTCATGGAAAGCGAGCACGCTAACCAATGAGCTAAACCGCGAGGGCCGAGAAGTAAAATAGCGACATAAAAAAGTAAATGTAGCATTTATTTTCTTTATTTAATTGCTAATTTAACTTCCATATTGAAAACTTCCCTGAAATACTTCTGGGGTAGGTGTGAGTTTATAATTCTGGCTTAGTATCGGAATCATTAACTGAGAGCAACATAGGACGGTGGATGTTCAGACAGCAATGAAATTCTCAGCTGACATATTTCTAAGTTCTACGAAACTTTCTGGAAATTTCTTTCCTTCAGATTTCCGTTGAAACGCGCGCTTACTCGTAAAATCAACAGATGCCCGAAAATGAATTTTCATGGCCCCATGAAAAAAACCGTGCGGCTGCATTGGCATTCGATACGTCGCGTCGGAAATCGTTACGGAAGGAACAATTTCTGGTTGCTTTCCTCCCTGGATAGGGAAAAGAAATTGCCCGTTAGCAATTATAACAGATAAGAGAAAATAAAATATATTTTTATAATGTATTTATTGACCATAGTAGACAATATGACGAAGCTTTCTTTCTAACTTGATGATATTCAAATACAAAGTTTCGTCTATTGCTGTTACTCATTTAACGCTTTCACAATCTCTTCGATCCGAAGTGATCACAATATAAAGCGTGTACTGCATTCTACATTATTACTGAATTTTGTTAAGATCTGCATTTTGTGCTAGGATCCACATTAGGATTAAGTGTAGCTTACACGAAACGTTTCAAATGTACTCACAAGTAAAAATCAAGTAGGTTTAAGCAATCGGGGCAGGAATAGAATTTCACCTCAGCGACTATATGAGCATCTATTGCAATGACGGGCTCAGTTGCTCGAACAAAGGATCCAGTGGTAATACAGTGGGCTGACGCACATATCCAGGGGGTCCGTGTCAATCATAGCATTGCCGGATCGATGCGCATTCGCGGACGTACGACTGCGACAATCGTGATGTCGGATCAATGTTGTTGACGGACGATGCAAGAGCATCGGAAAGAGCTGGAGTTGAAGTGGGCGCAGGGCGGAGTTGGTGTAGGTGGAGACTGTGATGTAGCATCGACGATAAGGCGTCGAGGACGGGGGGGGGGGTCATCAACCAGATATCTCCCACCAACGGAACACCACTCCAGCCGGGACAAACTCTAACCTCCTGCCTTTCTCCCACATGTGTGGTAGAGTAGTGAATGCAAATGTAAGTGTGTGGTGTAAGTGGAGATGACAGGACAAGGATGAGGAAGGAATGTTCGCGCGCCCTCCGTGGTCCGTTTCTTAGGGTACTGCTCCATCATTCGCCTGGTAGTGCGAGAAACAACAGAAAACTACCGGTCAGAATAGCCGACCGCTAGAATTCTCTTCCAAACAGCGGCTAACTTCGATCTAAATATCGTGCAGTCGATGGGGAGCGAAAATAGCCACCTTGCAAAAGGTGAGGTAGAAGATTTTATTTTTTTATTTTGTTTATATTGTTATTAGTAAGAAAACCCTAAGTTTTACACCTCGAAATTCTCCGGGAATGGTTTTGATTCGCAAAATATAATAATAATAATAATAATAATAATAATAATAATAATAATAATAATAATAATAATAATAATAATAATAATAATAATAATAATTCGGGGATTTTTTTGTTTTTGCGTGTTTGCGTGATAACTTTTTAATAGTTGATCTGAGCGCAAAAACAGTTATTTGCAATTTGAAACATCATACAATTTTCTACAAATTTGCTTCATACATTATTTTTCTCAAGCAAACAGTAACAGAGCTACGAGATTTTAAAATTTCACCAAATTTTTCTTTTTATTCTGAAGCTTTCCAAAATTACTAATATAGTCTCTAATGAGAATTTGTGAATACCTGAGGTCATTATTAATAAAAAGTGATTCATTACAACTGTTTTCAATGCTTAATGAAGTTACACTCGCGTTTGAAAGTTCTGGTAAAAATTACAGCAGGCCTCTATATTCTGCCAAGTAACACGATTTATTATATCAAAAGCATTTCAATAGAATAAAATGACGTGTGTTATTTCCTTCTCCTTCTTCTTCTTCTAACTTCTTTTTCTATATAATAATATTAAGCTGCACCAAGAAGGAAAAACCGTATTTAGTAGTAAATATTCTATTATAACGCGTTTCATAATTTCTAAATATATTATGTTTTATGAAAGGACTTAGAAGGAATAGAAGAAGCATGATTGCAGATTGGGAAATTATTGTCATTATTCCTTCCATGACATGGAAAGTATTAGACCACCCAATCAATGTGTTCACATTATGATCTGCGTTGTCAAACATGAACTGACAAGAGTTCAGTCCTACAAAACTCCAGTCCTACGCAGTCTCCTGCCAAAAATACATCCCTTTCACCTTTCTTACGTTCTCCACCCCCACCCTTATTTCGAACCCTCTTTCCCCCTTCTCTGAACCTACTCCCGTTTCTCCCATTCCCACTACCAATTCATCTACCCCTGATGCCCCAATTTCCTTACAACCTGTCACTGTCGGTTCACATTACAACCTTCGACCACGCACTCGAGGTAAAAATGGAGTAAATATAGTCAACTACAGTCAGATGCAGCAGAAAAACATTCGTGTAGGTACTTGCAAAAGATAAGCATACTTCACCATAATGTTCAATCCCTTTCAAATAAAACTGAGTTGATCGAGGCAGCTCTACAGAGCGATTTAAATCAAATGGATGTTCTTTGCTTTACAGAACATTGGTTATCTCCTAATGAAATTAGCATTTTCCAAATTCCAAACTTTTACCTCGCAGACTTTTATTGCAGAGAGAGAGAGAGAGAGAGAGAGAGAGAGAGAGAGAGAGAATCGTAGGAATTATATTTTGCTCTTAGAAAAGCTGGAGATTTTAACATTGGTTTTCTCGTCGCATCTTGCGAAAAAGAAAAGTTTCTCAATTTAATTAACTCCTTCAAATTAGATATTAAAATTAATGTAGTACGTACACGGATCACCCTCAATTCAATGAAGGCAATCGATCAAATTATACTTAATTAAACTACTACTCAATATGAAGTTGAAACAAAAGATTTAGCATTCAGTGACCACGATGCACAAATTCTTACCATTATAAGAAATGCGAATACTGACACAATAAATAATGCACGCATGACTAGATTTTTACTAAAAGTAAAATAATATTCTTCATTGATTACTTGATGCAGGAGTCATGGGACGCGGTTTATAATACTGTTGATACAAACGATAAATATAATACTTTTTTTTCAACGCTTTCATTTCATTTTAACACTTGATTTCCTCTTCAAAAAAGAAAATTAAATATTTAAGGGAAAAGCAATTCTTGGGTAACACAAGCGATTAGGACATCCAGTAAAAACAAGCGAATTCTTTCTTTCATAACGTCATCACGAATATCAAGAATTCCTCCCCTACTTTAAAAAAATACAAATCATTGTTAAGAAAAGTCATAAAAGGCTAAAATCATGAAACACGATCAGGATATTTTGAACTCAAATAACAAAACAAAAGCAATGTGGAATATAATAAAAAATACGACCACATCAACTAGAAACCTTGTAGAGAAAATTGTTTTGAATTATAATGATAGAAATGTGAACGATCCGACTACAGTGGCTAGTCTCTTTAACCAATACTTTTCGAGAATTACTGCCGATCTTACTAAGGGTCCTCCACCACAAAATTCAATATCAAACATTTCCACTAAAATTTTAGACACGATGTTCGTTTCCGAAACTTCTTTCTATGACATTCTCAAAATAATCCATAAACTAAAAAATTAATATTCGGCCGGTTTAGATGAATTTCCGGATTATTTGTTGAAGACCTGTGCGCCTGCCATTATACACCCGTTAATTCACATATTTAATGCATTTTATGCACTGGAACGTTTCCAGATATTTTCAAAACAGCTAAGATTAAGCCGCTCTTCAACAAAAAGGCAAAAAAATGAAATTCAAAATTATCGGCCAATTTCACTTCTGACACTTTTTTCAAAAATATTAGGGTGACTTTTGTTCGTACGAATGGAAACCTTTCTCAGTAAACACGACGCGCTTTCAGATTGCCAACATGGATTTTTAAAATCAAGATCTATGGACACAGCCATATTTTCTTTTCTTAAAGATGTCGCCTCATCATTGGACCAAAATGAAGCACCTATTGGATTATTTTTAGATCTCTCAAAAGCTTTTGACGTCATTGATCATGAGATTCTACTTTCAAGATTACATTCATATGGAATCCGTGATATTGACTAGAATGGTTATTTTCGTATCTTAAACAACGACTTGAGAGAGTGGAAAAACCTTACTGGAATGATGGAACATTATGTACACACTTTTCAGACTCTTTTTTATTTATTTATTTATTTATTTATTTATTTATTTAGTCAAAAACTGTATGTGACGTATGAGGGAGAAAATCATTTGCGCACGCTTTCTTGAGTTTCAGAATCCCTTCCCAACAATTTAACTGTTAATAGTTGAAAGATAAAAATAATCATAATAATAATCAATTTAAAAAAGCGGGAGATTAACATTTCAAAAACTAGTTATTTTCGTTGCCGAATTTTAGAAAACATATTTGTAACGATAAACGAACGAACAGATTTGATTTTTCTCTATTGCTAACAAATAGAAACTCACCCTAAGCTCTACTACCACTACAAGCCAAAGGAAAGCTCAACAAAACGTAGGCATAGTGAAGTTACATTTACGTCCAAAAGCAAATCAAGGGGCCATCTCAACATTTGCTCAATGGATCAGGGAAACTGGACAAAAACCCGATCGAGATGGGGGTCATTGACCCTGAAGCTGAAGTACATTTCTTGTCACAGGTATTTAAGCCTTTTAAAAAATATACATTGCAAATGTAAACTAATTAATTATACTATATCATTGTTTTGTTAAAGTAAACATTTTTCTTTTTGACGATCAGTATAGTCTTGCCAATTGCACGTGGAGTTCCCTAAAGATCAATTTAGGCCCTATTCTCCTTTTACTATACGTAAACGATACGTCCTCGACGATTCGAAACGGAAGAACAGTCTTTGCGAACGATACGAACATAATCCACAATAATAATCCATAATACAAGAAACCGTAAATAAATAAATACAATATCAGATGTTTCAAATTGGTACCGAAATAACAAACTAATAGTAAATGAAAAGAAAAGGGTTCTAAAGCAGTTTTCCATTTTAAATAAACAATTCTGTGCCCCATTGAAAATGAACGGTGTACCTTTGACTGATGTTAAAGCAACAAAGTTTTAGGTCTCTCAATTCAGTTAAACCTTAAATGGAACGTCCATTTCAATAAATTGAACACAAAATTAAGTTCGTTATGCTATGCGTTCAGAGTTCTTTCAAATTCAGTCAACCTTCATAGAGCTCGTTGTGTATATTTCGTGAATGTTCATTCTCGCCTGAGATGTGGCATAATATTCTGGAGAAATACATCTTATAGCTCCCAGACTTTTAGATTACAAAAAAGAATTGTACGAATAATAACCAAATCCCACTCACGTGATTCTTGAAAGCCTCTTTTTATTAATCTAGGAATTTTACCATTACCTTATCTGTTGATTTACCAATCATTACTTTTTGTCAAAAATGACTTGCTTAAGGGCGGGAATATATTTTCAGAAAACGTCGATATCTATTACTATAATAGTCGACGTAGAAATCATATTGATCAGGTGACAGTATCAACAGCTCATTACAAAAAATTCACATACAATACATGTACATTATTTTACAACACTTTGCCAGATGACATTAAACGATTAAATTTGATAGAAAAGTTTAAATCCCAAGTGAAATCGTTTCTGCTGCGTAACTGTTTCTATACACGTAGATACTATACTGAGCATCACAAGGAAAGTAACATTAATTTTAGCAGTGATACTTAATGCATTATTTACCATTTGGACTGTATAAATCTAAACAACATGTAACAAGTATTATACCACAGCCTCCGGGTCAATGACCCCCATCTCGATCAGGTTTTTTGTCCAGTTTCCTTGATCCATTGAGAAAATGCTGAGATAGCCCCTTGTTTTGCTTTTTGACAGTAACTTCACTATTCATTTTGTTCATTAACTTCATTATTTATTATTCATTATATTCATTTTGATGTACCTTTATTATCTGTGCACGTATTCTAGAATTTAGTGGGAGATATAGTTATTCAAATTATCGTTTCCCTGTTGTCGCGGCAGGAAATATTATCTCTCGACGAAGGACATGCTCGATAAGAGCCCAAATTTATTGCTGATTTATCCTTGAAAATAGATTTTATTACATTGGAGTCTTTCTTTTCACAATCCTTGCAAAAATTACTATTTTTTTCTGTTTTCAAAATTCAAGTAATATATGGCTTAGTGTGGGGATCACAGAATTTTGAAAACGTGCATATAATTCACTTCCCCTTAGCACGTCACACACAGTTTTAACTCTTTTTGACGTAAAATGAAAATAAATAAATAAATAAATAAATAAATAAATAAATAAATAAATAAATAAATAAACAAGATGCTTTATTATCTAGTATTGAGTGTTTAGCAGAACATACGACGTTTCAAGTATACTTGAATTATTATTATTGAATTATTAAAATAGAATGAATTATTATTTAAACTTTATTATAATAAAGTTTAAAAGTACGATGAAGCGAATCGAATAGAAAATAAGATGAGGAGCTTTGATCCAAACTTCTTGTGCGCTAACCGTTCATGCTGTTTTTATGCGCTAACCGTATCAAAAGAGAAGAGAAAAAGACTTGCCTTACTGCGGATTCAATGGCATGTCCGAACGATATCCATTTCTTTCGTGAGACAATTGCACCGTTCATAAGTTTTAAAACCCTCTGACTTAAACAATAAAGGCAACGTATCTGGTAAAACCGATTCAACATTATGTAAGGAATTGTTTGCTTGTAGTTATTCCTATATTTAATGCACCTGTAAATGGATCTGCTGCCATTTTAAAGACTCTCATATGTACATCTGGGATATTATATTTCTTGTTTTGATATCAGCAGTAATTTAATATTTTATATTCAACATTTCGAAAATATACAACAGATGTTCTGTTTGCTGTTTGATATCAATATGTCTTCTCCATACTTTTGAAAGAGGCACGATTATACTGTGTGGTTATCGTGCCGGTAATCTCCCTGTATTCGCCCATCAAATCATCAGTAAGAAAATGATATACATCAGTGTTTCCTTCAAGGTACGAATAGTGTAAGTAGTAACATTAGTCCCTTGGCGAAATTCCTTTGCTTTCTTCTTCTTCTTCTTCTTCTTCTTCTTCTTCTTCTTCTTCTTCTTGTCAGCCTGCACAATTTCTTTTGTCAGGATAGGTAGTCATACTTCTGTTCCAAATTCTCGTCAGGAATACGTGTTATTTTCCGACCCCATTCATATCGATGATATTCATCAGCATTATTGATAGTTTGAAGGAAAATTTCATAACCTTGTGTCCAAAATTTATTTTTGGATAAAATAAATACAAACAAATTCAAATAATTACAAATAACATAATTTCAATAACAAAATAAATACAAATAATTTTCACGAAGTATTTAGGGGTGGAAAACTTACGGGGTTTCTTACTAATGACAAAATAAACAAACTAACAAAATGAAAAAAATAAAATCTTCTACCTCACCTTTTGCAAGGCAAAATGAGTTATCGACTGCACTACTAGCTATACTTTGATTTATTTAACGTGGCGCCTGAAGGTCACGATATGGAAGGAAACGGGGACATTTTCATCCAATCGGCAGCTCCAATACTAAAAATGTAAATTGTAGCGAAGCTCATTATTGGATGACAGTTTCCCCCTCTTCATTCAGCTCGTGGCCTTGAGGCGCCTCTTGAAATAAATCGAAGTGTAGCGTCGACAATCCTGCCACCGTCGAAAATCGAACCCTAGTACCTCCCAGTCACAGGCCCTGCAATGACATTAGTTGGTGCTCTGAGACACTTAAACCATTGAGAATGTGATGTGAGCTTCAGAGCGAAGCAGGGAGCGAGTATTTTTTGACAAACAGCTAAGTCGTATAGAAAAGTGGAAAATGTGTGGAATGTATTAATAATACTTGAACTAATTGTTTTAATGATTTTATTGATTATTGATTAGTCTTTTTCGAAAAAAATATTGATGTTAACTTATAGCTAATACAAGTTCAAACATATTTATTAAGATTAACATATTATACCAACTCATAGTATCAGAAGTGGCTGCTCTGATGGCTACTCAGAAGCTATCCCTGACTTTCAGGAGGCCTTTGCTCGAAGGGGTACGGGATTAATATTCCTAATAGTTACGAAAGAAATGGGAATCAACGGAGAGGACATATCTTCGTTTTGGTGTAGTATGCATAGGAAGTTTTACGTTTGCGGACCCAAGAATGTTTTATGTTACTTGGGGAGGCCGAAGGTCAGAGCCTCGATCGACTTGGAAATGCATGAGGAAGGCAATTGATCGATACAAATTGACAATTTTTGGCAAAGCTAACTTCACCCATCTACTTTAATATGTACCAAGTTTTAAATATCTAAACAGCGCATTCCACAAGTATTGCATTTATACATTTTGTGTAGTTTGTGAAAAATACTAGCGAATAGGGACGATAGGTGGCGGGGCATTCGACAACGGGTCGGTCGACAGCGGTGAGCATACTGTGGGTCGCTAGAAATTGAGAGCGTCGGGAGGGACAAGGTGTGTAGGCAGTGCCTGTCTTCGACTTATGTGCGCCCTAGGGTGTCAAATGCTTAAGCGCCCTTTTAATTTGCTTCTTCTAAAACATTAAACCTAATTGTAATATTTTGAATAAAAAAAATTGGTGTTCGATGTTTGTAACCGAGCAAATATTGTGTACGTATCAGAAATTGATTATACGCAGGACTTGATTAAAAAATTGTAAGCTCCGGAACGTGCCCCCAAATTAATGATTAATTTAATAGAAATAGTTGAATATTTACATTATAATTCAATAATTATTCCCGAGGCCGTTCCGTCGCGTTCCGTCCGAAATAAAGCCCTGATTATACGTATAAATAATTCTCACCTGGATATTGATTTAATAAATATACGATACTTTTGTACTTATTTTATCGGTTTATATCAACGAATATCTATTTGATTAATTAACATTTTCTTTTGTTACAAATATGGAAAGAAATATTTTTATAAAAACATTCAAAAGTTCGCCTTTTGAAATTTTGCATCCGCTGAAATTCGTCCGCCCCAAAAATTGCGCGCCCCAGGCTGCCGCCTATTAAGCCTGTTCGGTAATCTGGCACTGTGGGGAGTGAAAGGAGACGATGTCAACGACAACGGTGAGGGTAGTGAGGTCGTCGTTTTGGCGGCGGCGGAGGGGGTGGATGGAATGGGTGGCAAAGAGATCGGCGAAGGGAAGCGAGAGAATGTGGTAGAGCAATGCGAGGGCAGAAACGGCAGGGGCGACACAGGAGACACCTCAGGTGAGGGCAACTGATTGATTGATTGATTTTTTTCGTGTTTCTGGGCGTGTCAAGTGCTTTGGTCATTAGTCCTGTTAGTGTAGTGCATGTTTTTTCTCGGGAGATGACGGTGATCTTCCCCCGCTGGATGGCGAGATCCGGCGCCGACCTACCGTCGGCTAGTGAGGTTTTCCCCTAACCAAGACTCTCCCACCAGCGGAGCACCACCCCAGCCGGGACAAGCTCTAAGCTCCCGATCGATCTCCCGGAAAATGTGGTAGTGTAGTGCATGTTAGTGTAAGTGTGTGTGTGTGTGTGTGTGTGTGTGTGTGTGTGTGTAAGGGGAGAGGATAGGACAAGGAAGAGGAAGGACAGATCGCGCGCGGTCCGTTGCCCGTTTGTTAGGGTACTGCTCCGGCATTCGCCAGGTGTTGATCGGAGAAGCCACGGAAAACTACCGATCAGAGCAGCCGGCCGCTAGACGTCTCCTCCAGACAGCGATTGAATTCAACCTAGCTGGAAAGCTAGTATCGAAAGCGAGGGCGACTGAGCAAGATGAACGTAACGTGAATCAGACAAATCTGGGATGGAGTGTAAATTAAAAATCATTCTATGATAATCTATAATTAAACTACGTTACATATATCTCAAGGACTCGTTAGGTTTTAGCAAAATTTTCTATTTAGAGATCAATATTTTCTTCAAGGTTTGAAGAGAAAATTTTATCGTTCGAGATCGTCCATGAAATGTCACCTTAACTTTCATAAGTAGCAATTACAAACCTATTTATCAGGGGATTATTTCAAAAATAATCGTAAATTAAGTATCCCCATCAAGAGTTCACATTTTGGTTCTTCAAATATCTCGGTAAGATCCTCATGAAAATGTTACGCGATAATTTCGTATTACTGTTAAATCTATTTTCATATTCGTAGAGAAGCAATACCTCTTCGTAAAATGCAAGATAAAAATGTTTAAAAAATAATTTTGACTTCAATCATCGTTCATTGAAAATTTTCAATATTTGAGACAGAAAATGTCGCAAATTGATGTAGCATATCAAGTGTTATTGCATGTATAAACACTGGAAGTACAACCTGATGCAGAAACTTCGTTATAGTATTCAGATATCACTTGAAGAAGCGTAAATTCTGGAAGTTTATTATAAGGAAACTAGTGGCGCTGTTGCATCACATACTTTTCAGTAATATTTGTAATGGTTATGTAACAATATATTACTAACTGAATCTACAATATTGTTTTTAACGTACATAAATATTTGCCCACCCATGCAGATTCTGCGAGAAACGAACTTATCCACCTGCATTCTAACACTAGTGCCCGCGACGTATAAAAAAAGTTGAATTTAATGAACAGTAATGTATTATAGAAAATTGTTCTCTTCCAGTAAAAAAATAGAAGTTTTCAGAAAATCTCATTTTCGTAATTATTTAATTTCCCTATTTCACTGAAAATTATGCAAAAACTATCCGTATTTTCCAAAACGTGTACAGGAAATTATTTACAGATCTAATTTTGACAAAAAGGTTTCATAAAGAAAAAAAATTCTTGAATGGTAGTTGAGAGTCGAAAAAAGTCTTAACTTTTGCAGTTTTCAAAAATTCAGTGGCATCGATTGAGGAATATCGAATTTTGTGGCAATTTTGAAGAAAAGGCATTGGCGTCGAACACAGATGGACGGACAGATAGATGAATGGATAGGCAGTCGGACAGATGGATGAACAGTTAGAAGGACGGATAGTCGGGTGGAAAGGCAGTGAGGCGGATACTTGAACGGACGGATAGACAGTCCAATGTACGAATAGGCAAGCTGAGGGACGACTGGACAGTCGGAGGGAGAGTCTGACATACGGACATACAGATGACAGTACCGCTAGAAATGAAAAGACTAGTTGTGCTCCAACGGCAAATAATTTCTCGTATTATTTGTAACATTTGCAATTTTTGAAAAATTAAAGAGAGTTCAACGAAAAGAAATACTGCCCCATTTTTGTTCAACCATAGGCCTCAATATAGGCTAGAAATTTTGCTCCATACTAGCCTGTATTTCAGGCAAAATTACTTGTAAAGTACTTATATTTTCGAAAAATTGTACATGATCTTATTTAAAGACATAAGATCTTAGAACATACGTCCGTTAAGAAAAAAATCTCTATTTTCAAAATTGTAGTTATGGAAAGTTCAACTTTTATAATTTTAAAAAATACGGAAAATACTGAAAATGGGACCTGCCATATTTTATAAGAGCACTTTACTTTATTCGAAAAGAAAGTAAAAATGTGGAGCCTTTTTTGGAAAAAATATCGAAAATGTTGTTAAAGGTATATGTAATATACCCCCAAAAATTAACACTTTCGTTTCAAATTCTGAGGGCCTCGATTTCAGCGAGAGGCCTCGATCGACGAGAGAATATCAATTTTGAAGCAAAGCATCTGAACGATTTAGGCGCTTGTGTTGGCCACAGACTAACGGACGGCCAAACGTTTTGCCCTTTTTCCGCATCAATGGCGCACAATACATGGATTCTGACTAGAAAAGTGGTTAGAGAATGTAAATCTAGGAATGTAGTACATGTAGAAAAACACACTTTTTTAATGTCAAGGCCCCCACATTACGAGTTTTTCTGACTAAAATTCGCCACTTTGCGCTGCAGAAATACAAACCACTTAGTACATACGTAGTGGGCGAGAAAATAATATTTCAAATTCGGGGGCCCAAATACAGCCGTATCTGTGGGGACCAATAATCTTGTTATAAATCTGCTGCTGTATAGATAGGTGTTTACAGAGGAATCGATGGGGAGACGGGCGTCACCGGACATTCCGATAGAGATTGGGACGGACGAAGACCTGGGGAAAACACCTTTTACGATATCAAAGACACTCCAAACGTGGATTCTAGCTACACTATTCAACATAGTAATTTATTACATATAGGAGCAGAAAAAATGTAATAACTTATTATACATATTTTTCTGTCAAAAAATGGACAATTTTCCCTACAGCATTACATAATTTTATGTCTACGATGTACAGTATATGCGAGGAACTAAAAATACAAGATACGTAAAAGATGTCATGCAATTTCTATATAAATTGTTTTATACACACCTATATTTAAATACAAATCAATGAAGGAATTGCATCCAGAAGACCGAAGTCGATATCTGCTTTTTCAATAATGTAGGTCGAAACTTTCTTTGCACTGACAGCAGCTCTAGTGAACTCGCCTTCAGTTTCTGGATATCAAAATACCAACGAACTGAATTTTTACGTTTAGTTACGTTAGTTTACTGCGATGACAAATACTTCAAACTTTCTTTATATTTTGTCGCTTGCCGTGTTGCATTATTAGTTGCTTAATTTCAATATCTGTCGTTTGTTTAATAAACATTTATGGCACATTTCTTAAATACATCAACAGCGATGCTCAAATTAAGTTAAGAGAATACTTATCACAGTTCACTTTTTTCAGCCATACTATAATATACTATACTGAGATAATGAAATGATTATCCAATGTGATATTGTTATACTTTTCTTAATTTTTGTCATGTATATTTGCTTTTCTGAAGAATCTCGTACGTGTCACTAGTTTTGAACATATTAAATAAAAAAGATGCAATTCTAATACCTGTTTAAACTGAAAGAAAAAAGGTTTGTGATTTCACACAAAATATTGTGTTACATCAAAACTACCCAATTTCCAATTAACAGCTGATGCTTAAAAAATATCATATTTCTTCTGTTGGAATGTAATTTGAGGATTTTAAACATTATGATTGAAAATATTCGTTATTAAGTAGCAAATCTCTATGGTTGCAAATAATCATTCATTGAGATATCATTATTGATATCTCTATGATATCTTATGATCGTCACTACGTTTGGGGGAGCATTGATTTAAGAGAACAAGCACCGTACATTCATGACATTACGCCTATATTTTGATTGGGTTTGTCAAGAGAAAATCATTTGGAAAACGGTTTCTTACAAAGATTTTTATAAAGAGATTGAACGGCAGAACACATTACATAGTACACAAACAAACCACTACAAACGTTTAAGTCCCATATGCAATATTTACACGAACTTTTATCTTTGTTTCACAAAGTGTACATCAATTATATGAGCTAGTACAATTCAATATTTGTTCTTTCTCTCTACTTACTATTCGTCGTGACGAATTCGTTCCTGTTGAAGATGATGAAGTGGAAGAAGAATTAGAGGAAGAGGAAGACGGCGTCATTGAGGAAAAGGATGATGAAGAGGAGGATGATGAGAAAGACGAGGACAATGAGGAAGACGAGGGTGACGAGAATGTCGATGATGACGACGTCGATGAAGACGTACTGGAGCTCGGCATTGGCGGAGGCGCGTGTGGCTGAGGCGCGTGTGGCAGAGGCGTGTGTGGCGGAGGCACACGTGGCGGAGGCAAGTCATTTTGAATATCCGCAAAAACGTCACCATCATCTGCACGTAATGCTGGCGAATTGTGTGATCTTACTGCATTTACCGATTCCAAATACTCCGAGATAGGATTCAGAGTGGTTCCAATCAAGTCGCCGGCTTCCAGCATTCTGTAGTTGCAGTAATTCAGCAAATCTTTAGAGCTAGGTCTTCGCCTTGTTTGTTGATGTCCATAACGAGAATCCTGTTCGCATATGAAGCACTGATGTGCAGCATAACGTATGCGACGAGACCGTCGTAAGCGCTTCTGCGCGCCCACTTCATTGTTGTTGTTGTTGTTGTTGTTGTTGCTGTTGCTGTTGTAGAGAGTGTTCGCGATGACATTTGATGCGCCGGCTGGCTCCTCTGACTGGATGGAATTCAGGAAACAGCCAATGCTGGCGTGTGTCTCGGCAATAATTTGAATCACTTTTTCCATGTTGGCCACTGCCTGCTGCGTAACGCTCATCTTGCTGCCGCCTCGTTCCACGCCTTCCGACCGACTGACTAAGCGAGAACGCACCTTACTCATTTCAACGAGCGAATGTGCGGCACTGTCGACGGGCCAGCAAGACCTTCCAAAGAGAAACTAAACGATATGTCGAGTCGATTTTTGCGCATGAGCACGTGAGTGTGTGTCGGTATCACGTGATTGTGAATCTGTGTCTTTTTTTATGTGTATTATGTTAAAGAAATATAACCCTCTTCATTTTTGAGTATAAATGATCCATTTCATTGCTACGGTTTCGACTTACTACTTTTTGTTACTTGAGTTAAGTTGTCATACATTTCTGAGCTAGTGTGTCGGATTAACACATTTTTTCGTTGAAGTACTATAATGATACTTCGATAAGATATCACATGAATCAGTGTTCTAACGTTTCAGACGCCTTCGCACTGTAAAGAGTAATAATTTTGACGTATTTCCGTCATTCGATATTTACACTACAAATGCGAAAATAATCAGTATTGTATATCACCATTCACCATGATTCACGCACGCACGCACACACGCACACACGCTCACGCACGCGCGCGCGCGCGCACACACACACACACACACACCAGAACACGCTTTTGTTTTCTTACAACGTAGCGTGTTTAACACGTGCAAAATATATTTTACAAATACAAAAGTCTCAGATTCAGTGAGCAATAACATGTGCATTAAAATATTTTCTTACGTGAACAGGCGAAACTATTAATAACCAGGAGAAGAAGCCAGGAGATATCAACCACAAAGCTTTTAACTATATTTAATATTATAATAATTAGCCAAACACAGTTTGGGTATCTAGACCGATCCTCAGTGGTACTACAGAGAAGAAAATTTTGGAATCATATTTAATTGGCGTATGAAATGGAATTTATGGAAGTACCCAATACCTAAGTATTATGGCTTAAACACATGTAACAACTCGGCGCAATTTTGTATAACAATGTGCAGTAGTGACTGCCTGAATATTCTTCCATTAACACAATACGTCCGTTGCAACCTATCAGCTGTGACACTGCCATCCAATCAGGAGCTGGAACGTCACTATAGTGATGACACTACAGTGACGTTCAAGCTCCCAATTGGATGACAGCGTCACGGCTGACCAAGTGTTAACGAACTTAATGTTCTAATCGAAGTTTAGGGGAAGTTGAGGGAGGAAATAGAAAAATCGACAAGTTAGTGAATGAAAAGTTTTAGTATGGGACTGCATTTGACGTGTTATTGTTTATTGAAATCTAAGAAATCTCGGTTTTTGAATAATTTTAAAATTTCCAAACTTTCTAAAATATTCATTTCGTTAACAATGTTTTTAAATAGAGAATTTTGAAATTGTATTAGGGTCGAAGCAGTGATTTTCTTGTATTACGTGGTTAGTAGATGTGGAATTGTCTAATTTTAATCTCCAGAATCTCAGATGTTCATTAACTGTACATGAAAAATCTCTACTTGTTTGACCTACATATGTGAAATTGCAATTATCAAATTTTAATAAATAAATACCACTTGCATCCCGTAAGAATATAGTGGATTTATTGAGAGGAACAAGTGTTCGGAGGGTATTGGAATTTTTATAAATCTAATTCTGACGTAGGAACATTGAATAATCTATGAACCCATGAGTAGAAAACAGCAAATTTATGTTGATTTAAAATTATGTATATTGTTTTTTATAGAAATGGTTAAATCTAAGAAATTTAGAGTATGATTTTGATCTAATTCCATTTCCAAAGTTAAATTACAGTGCTGATCAAAAATGGTGAATAAATTGTTAACATTCAAGGAAAGTAGTATTATTAGGTACCTCTATATTTTTATTTATTTATTTTTTGTTCAAAAGAATTGTTGAATTTTAATTTGGGGTTAAAATTGGTAATGGATTCGAATGTAGGAGTAATAAATTTATTCAGAGGTGAAATACAACAACAACCAATTTTGTTAATTCTTTACATTATAAAAGATCTAACAAAATTGGCTGTTAGGACTGAACAGGTCTTATGCAAGATAAATGAAATCAGTATTCTCAATTCTATAGTTATTGATTGTTCAAACATTCCTTCTGATGTACTCAAAAGTCCATCCCATATCACTTCTACAAAATATTCAACAAATCTATACATAAATTATCAGAGAAAGAGAAAAAAATAATTTATTTGTTAACAAATCTTAAAAGTTTAGTAGAGTGATAATAGTGAATTGTATTGACTATATTGAAAAACTACAACCCTTCGAAGATAAAATCACGTTCTTTATTCTCGATAATGATCCCACTTCTTTTTACAATGTTAATGTTAGGAATACTTTAATGTTTAGTGGTTTAATTTCTAATCAAAAAAATCATTATTAGTTATGATTCCGAAATGCCCTAGATTATATGGGGTCTTCAAACTTCATACAGAAAACTTTCCTATTAGATCTGTAGTTAGTTTCAATAATTGTTGCATTTCACCTCTGAGTGAATTATCATACCTCTATTCAACTTCTGTACCAATTTTAACCCAAAGTTCAAACTCAACAATTCTTGATCTAATCGAAAAAATTAAGGAAATAGACATACCTAATAACGCTAAACTAGTTTCCTTTTACGTCAAAAATTTATTCATTATTATACCACGCTCTGAAGTGCAAGGAATTTATAGAAAACATATCATGAAATCTAAATCATTTGATAATGTAAAAATAGATCTAATCAAATTACTTGGCTTATGAATTGATGTAACTTCTTCAAATTTAATGACAAAATGTATAAGCAAATAGAAGCACATGCTATGGGTTCTAATATATCTCCATTATTTCCTGAAATCATTAAACCAGTTCGAAAATAATTTGTTTAATAGTTCAAACCCCTTCCACGAGCATATTAACTATCTTTTTGGATATGTTGTGACATTATTTGCTTTTGACCAAGTATGATCAAACAACTGAAACAGTTTATTCTTTCTATTTTGTTTTCAGTGTAATTTAATTTTCAGAATTGAATTCGAACAAAATCATACCCTATATTTCCTAGAATTAACCATTTAAAAAAAACAATAAACATAATTTCAAAATTTTTAGAAAATTCTCTTAAATAGATATGATCATCCCCTTTAATTCCAACCACATCTTTCAACACAATTTTGCTGTTTTCCATTTCTGGAATCATCGATTATTCAATGTTCCTATTTTAGAATTAGATTTTAATGGAGAAATTAATGCTATTTTGCAAAAAGCTCAAAATAATGGATATAATCCATCTGTCATTAAGAAATTTATTGAACAAAAATAAATTAAAATAATAACTAATATGGCCTTCCCTCCAAATTTTCTATTTGTAAAGAAGAAATTCATAAGTATTCCATAAGCTCAAAATAAGCTCATATTCCAAAGCTCAAAATAGTGGGTATAATCCACCTGTCATTAAGAAATTTATTGAAAAAAAAATTAAAATAACTAATATGGCCTTCCCTCCAAATTTTCTATTTGAAAAGAAGAAATTCATAATTCTTACATTTTACATTCTTACATTCCTACATTACACATATCTAAAAAAATGGAGAAGCCTTCTGTAAACATTATATCATTGTGGCATATAAAACTCCTAACACCCTCCGCACACTTATTCCTGTCAATATGTCCCCTTCACCATTACGAAATAGAAGTATTATTTATTTATTAAAATGTAAAAATTGCAATTCCGCATATGTAGGTCAAACAGATAGTAAATTTTCATGTACAGTTAATGAAGATGTAACTTCATTATATGTGCACATTTTTTCCCCCACTTGTGCTGCGATTACGAGAACGACATTGATATCAAACTCCATCGGTTCCAACAAATGTGCGGCATAATAAGACGGTTGCTCTCGAAAAAGACAAGAAGAGACACGCAATTAAAAATCTGCAAAGTGATTGCAGTACCAGTTTTAATTTGCGGAAGCGAGTCATGAGTATTGACGACAAAGAAAAGTAGTAATATACAAGTTTCCAAGATGAGATTTCTAAGGGCAGTAAAAGGCTGTAGCCTTCTAGACCATTTCAGAAACGAAAACATCCATAAAGACATCAACAATTTCTTCATATTAGACAAAATGAAGGAGAAACGTTCAGCATGGTCACAACACCTACAAAAGATGGGAGATAGGATCACAAAAGTGGCCTGCCATTATCAACCCGCTGGAAAAAGATCCTGGTCGGCCAAGGCAACGATGGAGTGAAGCCGAACAGGCCTTCTGGCCTAAACCGTGAAAGAAAGAACACTTATGGTCGCTAATGACCTAGATGTTGATGCGACCTTAAATAACCAATTAAAAAAAAACACTTAACAGCAACAACTTTCTCCATATTCCCATGGCAGTAAGTCGATTCTTTCACGAAGGGCATGATGAGAGATAATATCCCAAATCTGTAGTTTTTTTCTTTGCAAATAGTTTTTATTATATGGGAGATAAGATTTTCTTATCAATTTTTGACAAAAATGCTCGCTTCATAATTGAACTTGATTATGGTTAGGGTGGAGATCCCAGGCTTCAAAACATCCGAGATTCTGGAGACTGAAAATAGACAATTCTACACTTGCTAATCACCTAATTCAAGAAAGTCACTATGTCGACCCTAATACCACTTTCAAAATTCTCCATTTAGAAAATAAAGATAATAAAATTAGAATTTTAGATAATTTGAAAATTTTAATATTATTCAAAAACCAGGATTTAATAACTTTCAAGAAACCATCTTAGGTCAAATGCAAATTTCATCTTTCTTTTTGTCTATTTAGGTTTTTTGTCATATGTTAATTAAATTTGGTTCCCTAATTTCTTTCTTTGTTTTGTCTCTTAAAATAGAATAAGATTCTTGACCCATGTGCCTTGTACTAATATTAAATATAATTTTAAAAATCTTTGTGATTGATATCTCTTATATCCTTAATCACTACGGATTCCCGCAACGGGTGCCACTACCGAATGTAGCAATTAATAATTGAAATGCAGAAAAACTAAAAACACAAATATTTAACCTTAATTAGATTCCATATTTAAATGTAACGATGATATCCTTACATTAGCAGCAATATTAATTTCTCGCATTACTTTGTAGGAAGAAAAATATTGTGATCGTACGCCGAAAAACTATGATTTTTCGACAAAAATATTTTGCCGAACTCTGGTAACAAAAAATGGATAAATCTTGTTCCTATAGATACTAAATTACTTCTTCTCATCCTGTGTAGTCAGAATTCTTGTTTTGGGGGTCCTTGATACCGAAAAATCCTTTCACTGCTAAACGTGTCTGTGTATCTGTAGCCAATGCTAGTGCCTTAAACGTTCGGATATTTTTTTCCACAATTGATATTTCCCGATCGACGTGAACAAACTCAATCCAGCGGTGTCAGGATTTTCGATTCAAGCTTGTCAGCTAGGTCAAAATCAGTTGCTGTCTGGAGAATTCTATCGGCCGGCTGCTCTGATCGGTAGTTTTCCGTGGTTTCTCCGATCAACACCAGGCGAATGCCGGACCAGTCTCCTAACAAACGGGCCACAGACCGCGCGCCAAATTTCCTATCTCGTCCTCGTCTTATGTTCTCCCCCACTCTTTCACTAACATGCACACATGCCAGGAGACCGGTCGGGAGCTTAGAGCTTGTCCCAGCTGGGGTGGTGCCCCGCTAGTGGGAGATGCCGTGTTGTGAAAAAGCCAGCTAGCTGACGGTAGGTCGGCATCGGATCTCGCCATCCAGCAGAGAAGAACACCGCCATCTCTCGAGAATAAATACACAACACCGATGGAACTAATGACCCTAGTAGTTGACGCGTCCGGAATCACTAACAACCAATCAATCATGTGAACGAACTCAAGGACCTGCAATTTTGAATGGATATTTTGATTTACTTACGGGGTACTTTACATGAAGCCTCGAACAACATTTTGAAGTTTCTCAATAGTGTCTCTAAATTTTTTACTTAATTTTGTTCTTGGTTAGTGTAAAGGACGCTAAAAAGAATTGCATAGGACTTCTTTGAACTCGAATTTTCGAAAATTTCAAAGGTTACGAATAATGCCAGGAAGTATTTGCTGTAGTAGCTGCACTACTTATTATTAGTTTCAATATAATCCGTTGCACCTCAATCCGGAACACAAAAACAAAACATTAAATATGTTGCGCTTGGCTCGTTGCAATCGTTATATTAAAAACGGAGCCTACAAGCACCACAGCAACCGAACAACTGCAAAGTTGTCTCTTGACTTATTTAAAATTGTCAAAAATTGATGAAGTATTTTAAAAATTGGTCATAACATGAAACATAATCTGTTTTGTGGTGATTAACGTGATACCATCTGACGGCCTATCCTCCGGATCAGTCATGTCCCAGATCCAAAGATTCTGTCTGACATATGCCACTGGATCTGTGCAGAACTTACAAACTCATGCGTGGGCGTGGACATTAACAAATTAGATTACGCGCGGGCGCGGACGCCGGTCTGGGTGTTGGCCGGGGTGCGGGGGCGATCGGCGAGCGGTTCGCACCCGGGCCACAGCGGAGCGCAACTTTACCTTCCTGCCCATCGTGTTCGTCCTTGACGCCGACGGCGTTGGCGGCGAAGTGCCCTTCTTCGGCGGCGGCGACTTGCCCTTCGTTCCCATCCTGCCTTTATTCCTTTATTCCGTGGCGGCGACTTGTCCTACCTGCCAGTCTACGGCGACGGCGGCTTCCTGCCCATCGTGTCCGTCATCGGCGACGACTTTGGCGGCAAATTGCCCTTTCCGTCCATCGTGTCCGTTTTCGGTGATAGCCATGGCGGTAGCTTACCCTTCCTTTCTACGGCGGAGGCAACTTGTCCCTTTTGCTGGTTATGCTCGTCTTCAGTAACGACCTATGCAAGTGACTCAACTTGCACATTCTGCCCGTCGAGTCCTTCCAGCCGACTCTCCCATTCCAACCGTCCCTGAATCCCTCGCCGGCATCGCTACATCACCTTCATTCAAGTCTCCTAGGGAGAAAATATTGGAAGTCACGTCGATAATTTCTCCTTTTGTTTCGGCAACGTAAATGGGTTCTGCACCATCTTGAACACCAAACACGAAATATAATGTTTACGACCCCTCCTGGTAGTGCCTCCTCTTCTTGGTCATTTTCATCCACCGCCGATTCTGATGCCTCATCATCATAGATGCTTTCTTCGAAAACACTGTTGCCTGTGTCTTCATCTGATACATCAGGATGCAAATCATCAATATCATTGTCGACATCATTGAAAATATCGGAACCCTCATCTAATTCCTTGTTTAACAACATGATTTTAACTTTTTATCGTTAGTTTTCCCTTTTAGAACGCCATAATGTGATTTTGGCCACACCCACGAGTATAATAGTTCGCAAGTAATGTAATTTGTTTTAACCGAAAAATATGGACTGTTCTCCAGCGAGACACGCGTCTAACTGAAAGATACAGTAAGGTAACAGCGATGTAGTTGTTTATGGCAAGGTGTGCAGCATCAGGTTTCTGAGGAAAAGGCTTGCGAGAGGTTTTGAATTCAATTCATCGTGACTCACTGGAAGATCATATTTTTTGAGCAACCACGACACCGGAATGTGATGACATGGGTATCTGCTCACAGTTGGGAGCACTCGTATACATCGTCCATGTTTTCGGCATTTAGAGCATTTTAATTCATTATTTGCCGTATCACCAATTTTACAGGCTCATAAATTTCGTTTTACCAGTCCATGATGCAGATTGTTTGCCGTGTCATTTTGCAGGCCCGTCTCGACGTGAAACTCACCTCCATGTTATAATATAAATACAGTTATAACGGACGGAAGGTGCGGGAGTGGGTGCGGGAGTGGGTGCGGGAGTGGGCGCGGGAGTGGGCGCGGGAGTGGGCGCGGGAGTGGGCGCGGGAGTGGGCGCGGGAGTGGGCGCGGGAGTGGGCGCGGGAGTGGGCGCGGGAGTGGGCGCGGGAGTGGGCGCGGGAGTGGGCGCGGGAGTGGGCGCGGGAGGAGGCGCGGGAGTGAGAGCGGAAGGGGGTGCGGCATTAGGTGCGGGAGGGGTGCGTGACGGAGTATGGGAGGGGGTGCGGCTGGGGGTACGGCAGCGATGTGCGGGGGCATGGTGTGGGAGCGGGGTACGGGAGCCGGGTGTTGGTAACGGAGCGGGCGGCAGGTATGGGGTTGCGGGATTAGGTGGCGAGAGCGGTGTACGATAGCGAGTGACAGCGGCGAACAGGAAAATCAGTACGTAATGTACCGATCGAAACACGTGTTCTTTATCAGGAAGGTTTTCACGTCACCGTGGTGGGCATACGGGCACAGTTCTTATCCTCACCCTCCGTGGAGGATAGTATGAGGTACAAGGAGCGGGGACTGGGGGGTGAGTAATTGGATCCCGTTGAGATCAGGGAGCGGGAAAGTTGTTGGACGGCATCGCCGCCAAATCAGGCTTAAAGTCTCAATTTCCTTTTTGGGTCGTCTTCAATTCGATTTAATAGGAATAAAGTGAATTATATACTCTTTCGAGCACTGCGTCCCTTTCATGCTGCTTTTTTCTTATTCCATATGAATATTTAAAATAGGTCATATCCATTATACATACGAGTGTCTCAATCTATTCACATTTGATGCACTAAAACTAATGGAAGATACTCAATTCGCATTTCCATTAAAAACGGGTTTTTCATGCGAGCATTGCACCTTTAGTTGTAAGTTAGGAGTAGAGATAATAAATAAATGAATAAATAAATACGCAAATATAAATAATAAGTCCCTCCCCGTCCTATCGTCAATACCCATTCTTAGGGCCGATTCCCCATTCTCATGAGATCCACCACCGAAGGAGAGAATCACCGACAAGCGCTATGGATCTGGAATGATGGAACTATTTATTTATTTAACGACAAAAACCGTTAAAAAATGTGTGTCGTAGTATGGGAATAAGGCAAATCAACTACAGATTTTGACTATTATCTCTTATTGTGCCCTTTGTGACGGAGGCAACTTACTGCCGCGAGAACATGGAGAACGAGTATTTGTATAATTCTATTCCCTATTGAGCACAAGAAAACGTGCACAGATAGAAAATGTAGCTGCGAGACCAGGATTGGAGCAGGGGCTTGCCACTGAGAGGGTTCGTGTGCTCGACTGGAGCCCTGCAGCGAGGAGAAAGCAAGAGAGCCAGGCGAGGGGCAAGATCCTCGCGCAGCCGGCTCAGCCACGCTCCGTCGACCCTCGGAAGAACACGAAGCAACTCGACGCCAAACCTCATCCTCCAAGACTAGAAAATGGAAATAGCGTGTTGAAATGCATTTCGAGTAGTAAAAGAAGCGGAAATAATCGCGTTTGTTGCAGAATAAGTCGTACGTCATTTTTATAAATTTTGCTTTGTAACTATCTTTTGTCACTAGCTGAAGTTCCTGATTTATTTCATAACTCATAAAATTACTTCTGTAGTGAGTCACATATTTAATAGAATAATAATTTTGTGATGAATCATGTGTTGTTTCTATGTATAAATACATGTATGGAATTGCAGATGTTTAACATGAGGTAAGGCACAATTCTAAAAAGGATTAAACATTTGGGAATCGAAACGTCAATTGACATCATGGAATGTATTCCCCTTACAATTACTTTTTTAACCCTTCATGGAATTGTATTCCCCTTACAACTATTTTTTCATTGAAGTGTACTACCGCCAATGCATGAGATTGATTTCCTATTTTAATCATTTTTGGGAGTTTAGTAGCTAATGTAATTAAGTGATCTGTTTTATGAAACGAGAAAAAAGTCTTAAATTTTTAAGGCGAAAAATAACTTTACTTCATCATTTACTTAGTGAATGGGCTAATCATCATAAAATAAGCCAAGTTTATAAAGTTTAAAATGGTGTGGTTATTTAGGTGTAGACGTTTTTTGAGTTGTGGAACACGTTTAATTTTTTTTACATTTTTGTATCAAATTTTGATTTGTCCTTAAACGTTTTGAGATTGTAGTCAAGGTGAGTATAAAAATGAACGCAGTGTTTTACCAACTTTATACAGTTTCCCAACCTTTGTTTTCCAACCTTATAAACGTTATACAATGCAAACTTACAAAAAGACAAAATATTTGTTCCTCCTGTATTGAAAACCACACTGTCATTGATCTATTTTTAGATTAAATAAAAAAAGTAGACTGCAACGAATATGTTCAATAATTAATGTGATGTATTAAGTAAGGTCTCGGTCCAGGAGTGATGACTCAGGGCATCAACTGATGTCACTGCAGTCTCTCTAACCGGGACTAGGTTCGTGTCCCGACGATGGCAGGATTTTCGACACTAGCTTGTCAGCTAGGTCGAATTCAGTCGCTGTCTGGAGTAGAATTCTAGCGGCCGACTGTTCTGATCGGTATTTTTCCGTGGTTTCTCCGATCAACACTAGGTGAATGCCGGGGCAGTACCCTCATAAAAGGGCCACGGACCGCGCACGATCTTTCCTACCTCTTCTTTGTCATATACTTACCCCTTACAAACACACTAACATGCACTACACTACCACACATGCCGGGAGACCGGTCGGGAGCTTAGAGCTTGTCCCGGCTGGGGTGGTGCCCCGCTGGTGGGAGAGTCCTGGTTAGGGGAAAACCTCACTAGCCGACGGTAGGTCGGCGCCGGATCTCGACATCCAGCGGGGGAAGATCGCTGCCACCTCCCGAGGAAAACCACGCACTACAAGTACGGGACTAATGACCATAGTAGTTGACGCGCCCGGAATCATTAACAATCAATTGATTAATGAGGTCTCGGACTGCAAACAAATATATACATAATGGAATAGAAACACAGCATTTTCAGGGTGAAAATTAGTCCTTGAAATACAAGGCAGTGGTAGCATATGGCCAATGCAGCTGACCGCTAATGAGTTCTCGTTGTTCTCCTAAAGAAAAGTAAAGAGACCCTAAATTTTTTGCATTCACACAAAGACTACAATACTTCTTAAGCGGGTCACTAAGGTGAGTGTAACAGAAAATAGGTCTTCTTGCTTTTATACCTTAATGAGATCAGCGTAGCTTTCAAGCAGAAGTGGATCATGCGGAATTGTATTTTCTCTACTCTTCAGAAGATTTATGCGTTTTCTAATGAAGAAAATTATTTGTGTGTGAAAAACTGATGTGAGAACGCCCAGAAGCGTAGTTATTAGAATGGAGAAATTAATGCTAAATTATTAGAAATGTAGAAAAAGTTATTTACACACCTTTCTTTTGGTGGTTTCCGGAGTCAGAGACGTCGCCTGAAGCAGTAGATGCGACACCTTCGACCGAAGTGCTGGCTCTATCGCTCTCAGCAGCTGCATCAGCGTCAGCAGAGTCATTGCTAGTTATTCCGTTACAGTTGGTGTGTTGGACAACGTCAGTTCCTACCACGTTGTCAGAGCCAGTTCCATCGGCGGTGGTGCCACGCGTGCCATCGTCTTCCCAGTTGAAGTCTTTTGTTCTAGCAGTGACCCCATCTTCATTAGCGGCAATCTCGCCTGCCCCACGAATGTGATCATGAATGAGAGCAGAAACTTTGGTGGTGATGCGTTTGACAATGTCATCTTTAGCATCGCCTCCATCTACTTTGTTGTTGGTGCCTTCATTATCATTAGCGCCTGCTTTGTTTGTACCATTCGCCGCCGCATCGTTGTTTGGAGCAGTAACATCATTGGTCCCAGCATTTTGGGGATCAGAATGTTCGTGTTCATCTAAGCGGCCGTCATTGTAAAGTTCGTTAATTCCAACGACAGTAAGGGTGTCATCAGCAGAAGCTCTACAATAGCGGAGGTTCAAGGGACCGGCGTCAGGAGCAATGTCATGATCAAGTGTGCCGACACGGGAACAAATGGCAGTGCTTTTGGCGGCGTGGGCATAGGAGATGTATTTTCCTGCAAGGCCAGGCGTCGTGCCCGATGGCAAGCCAACGGCAGGATCTTCGGAGTGGTTGCAGAGGGGGCTCCCGGCGGGGAAGATGGCGCGTGCGGGGCTGGCGCCCTTGGCGGGGGAGACGCCCAATTTTGCTTCGTTACCTGAATGAATGGCAGGTGCACAGGTTGTGTCGTTGGTGAATTGGGCAGTTCTAGCACAGGTAGCGGCATCGCTAGGTCCTATGGTGCAGGTGAATTCGACATTGTCATGGTTAATGCCATTGGTTGGTGTGACAGGGTCACAATGGTGGTTCTTGGTTCTGTCATGGTCGCTGAAAGAGTTGGCCCTGGATCGTGATTCGCCAGACTTGTATTTGTTTGTAAAATACCCTCTGCTTTTTCTTTCCGCTGGCGCCTGCGATCTGAAATGCGAAAAAACAGAGAATAAGTTGCTATTTGAACAAAATATAAAGTTAAAATATTTATTGACTGTTGTATTAATTGCAGTTTCAAAGAATGAGAATTCGAATTCTTGTTTGCTAACTTTCGTATAAAAAAGAATTCTATTGAAAATCACGAACTCTATTCGTAGTAGTGGAGACATTTCCTAATCCATAATATTATTAAATCAAAGTGAAGAAGGAGCCTTGCAAACCTACAACGCAGTGATTTGGATTATAAAAATAAACTTTACTGGGTATATTAAAATGTAGTGAGGTTTGGAAAAGCTTGTTTCATGTTTTCTTTTTTGTAAAAATTCAATTATTAAATTAAGATATCTGTTAAATATACTGGGAAGATACATAAAAAACTGATAAATCAAAAAATAACTTTATTTTCTCATCATGCTCACGATCATCATGCTCTCGCCATTTTACCATGATAAATCGCCGTACGAGATAGTTTGAACCTGACATTTCCTTGGAAATAAGAAAATTCACTTTTCTACAAACACAATTGAAGAAATTTTGTTGAAATAAGTTAGCCTTAATTTACATTAGGCCAGGTACCAAGCGAAAATATGGTTTCAGGACTGTGTGATCGCTGTTACCACTTCCACCTAGAATGCAGAAATAGCATTCTCGCTGCCTCTAGATGGAAGGTGCACGTGACATTGTTCATATGTAGTTCAGTTTTCTTATGTGAAAAAATTATTAGTTAAAAAAGTTAAATAAACATTTAATTAGATGTGAAATGACAACCTAAAAAGTACTTAAAAATGTTGGGGTTTTTGAAAGTTGGTAACAACAGTGAGAACAAACGTTATAACAATAACAACTACAACAACAATAACAATAACATTAACAACAACAACAAGAAAGCACAGTTTGAACATTAACGGGAACGTCGCATTCCATGACACAGGCGCGTGGATGCATTTCAAATACGACCGCACCACTGGTAGAAATGTATCGAAAAGGTCTTATTCCATTTTGGGGAGCGATGTAATGAAACCTACCGAAAATCGTAGACGAGTGAATGAGTATGATAATACACGTCTTTCACTACAACTTTAGGCGTGAATCAGGAAATGTTGAAAAACTGAAATCGGGAGTACACTACTAAAACACATCAGTTGTGGAGCATGATCTGAGTGGCTGGACTTTACAGCAAACGACATTTTCCCGAGGCATCCATGGTCTTGCAGAGCACTGTAATACTCTGCACGTGAAGGCGAGTCGAATAGAAAAGTAATTTTCTTTTACAAGCCTTTTTTTCAAAAAAATGCATGATACAAAAGAAATATCTGTACATCTTATGTATAACTATGTTTGGCCTTATAACTATTGTTTGGTCTTATATTTTAAAAGACAACTGGAATCACTACCAAGTTCCATAACGTTTCTACCCATACCCGAGGTCTTTTCAATAAATTCAAAAAGATCGTAAGTATGGATCGAAATGTTATGTAACTTGTTGAATACAATTGTCTGTTAAAATATGCTCTATGAATTAAATGCATAATACATTTTAAATGCCCCTTTTGCACAGTACAGTTATCGCGCAGAATCTCTCAGAGAAACTGTTCACAAGATTCAAGATCCCAAACTAGAAGTATAAATGCCGAAAGTTTACAGAAGTATAAAAGCACATTTTCTGTACGAGTTTCCACGAGACGCCGCCGGGGGCACTGTCCCCCATGCAAATGAATTGTGCACTCGGACGGTGCAATAGCACCGTCACCGTACGTTCATTCGCAACATTTGTGTTCGTGCGTTCTGAGCTACTTTCTTAATACTTTCTTAAGTATTAATAAAACAAGGTGGAAACAGAAAGACCGTCATCATTGGCGCTTCAAGCATGGTTGTTGCTGCAAAGGATTTAGCAGGTTCGCAGAAAAAATGCTCCGAATGGAGGAAGTTTTGGCTGCAGAAGTGAGATTCGGTAAACTCACATTTGCAAGAGGCAGTAAAATAATCTCACCAGAAAACCTGAGAACTTTATTTCTCCACACCAGTACAAAAAAAACAACTCAAGAATCGCACCTACCTACCTACAAAATTGAAGAGGAAGGGCGATTTCTGCCTATGCAAATCCGTTAGTGAACGATTCTGCATCTAAAGGCAGTCAAACTGTATGTTTTCTGTATGAAAAAATTGAAATGTTCGAAAGTTTTCATGCCGAAATCGTTCACTCTGAACTGCACGCTTTCTGTAGGTCCAATCTGCACGAAAACTTCCATGTAAAAGGGTATAAATGTTTCCGTTTAACTTGTATGTAAAAATGTAACAAAGAGCGCATGAGGAACTGTTTTCCCCATTTCTTTCCGAACCCGGTGACTGCGCATGAAACGAATGCTCCATGACCGCGATTTCCGTTCCGTTCGCGAAATTGCAGGGGTCAAACACACCTTGCTTAGCGTAGCGCCGAGAGTGAAACAAGATAAAGTATTCGCGTGACTGCGATAAGCGATCTCCGGGACAGGGAAATGAATGGCCGCAGCGGCGCGATCGCGTCGCGGGCTCCCACGGGCGCGGAGTAAATCAGCGTCAGGCGCAGGAGAGGAGCGGGGAGCGGAGGACGGGGCTGCGAACCGCGCCGCCGCAACACGCCGCCGCCCCCGCTGCCTCCACTTCCAGCGCTGCCGCCGCTCTTTTCGGTCACCGCCGTCACTCGCGCTCACGTCCAGGCTGCCCATTAGCAGCGGAACTGGATAAAAAGGCTCCGGACCGAATGAACAGTTATTGAGTGAGCAAATGAATGAGATGAAAATGATGCGCAGACAGGAGAGAATTCGATGGGCAAGAAGAAGAGAAAATGGGGAAAATAATTTGCAGACTCTACAGTTTGCTACTTCATTTATTTATTTATACATTAATATTAATATTACATTTATTAGATAATCATCTCTTTGCTTCTATTTCTGAGGCAAAATGTCTTTCCTTACTATTGTAAAGAAAGTTCTAACACGTTGAGTAGAGCTTAATGACATTGCTCTTTAACTTGACCGGAACTCCTATACTGTCTGTCTGTATATCGCTGCCACTCGCTCTCTACCCACACGTCAACAAATAAAATACGTGGTCATTTCTACATTTGCAAATGCCTTCAGTGCGTATCCACATTCGTCATGTCCCTGCGCTCACACTCGTATGTTCTTTTATCAGATGTAAACCATTAAAGGCCGTCTGCTTCAGTGGAACCGAAGCGAAAAACGGGAGACGTACGGTTGGATGCGCAGGGGCTGGCGTTTCCGCCGCTTATCGAGCAGGCGCCGGCCCAGTGAAAGCATTGACGAGGGAGAGGCGGCGGCGGCGGCGGCGGCGGCGGCGGCGGCGCAGCGGATACGCACAAAGCGGGAGCGAGGCACGAGGCGCGAGGCCTGATGTGCGAGGTGCGCTGGAGCGTCGGGCGAGAGAGGGTTGAGCCGCCGCCCCCGCTACCCCCGCCACCCCCGTCGCAGCCCCGCGTACTCTGCCGACGCCGCAACCATGACGACACGACTATCGATCGACGGCTGCTCGGCTCAACCCCTGCCGGCGGCGTTACGGACACCGCCACCACCGCCGCCGCCGCCGACCACGCGATGCACGCAGACGCCTACGTCGCGGTACTTCGGACTGCAGCCAACGACCACTGGTGGCCTATCCTCTGATCCGCCCACCCACCACCCACTCAACCACTTTCCGAAGACTTACCGACCGCCTCCCGATCGTCACTTGACCGCCTACAGACCATCTGCTGATTCCGCACAATACTGAACACCGACCACCCACTGACTTCCATCCAGCCACTCCGATCACCCTCCGAGTTTCGTTTGACCACCCTTCTACCCTTTGAGCACCCACCACTTATTTGGCGGTTTATTTCCGACCACCAAATAGACACACTGTTCACGAACCAGCATTCAACTATTTTCTGGTTACGCTTCCGATTACATTCCCATTATACTTTTCACTACCCCAGCAACATTCCGATTGCTCACCGATCGCCAAGCGGGAATTTTCTCCTGTGCGCATTTTCTTATCGTCTTGTATTTCGGTTTCGAATAAACCTGTACAAAACTGTCCCTAATTGGGACAGTTATTGATGTCTGTAAATCTGAGCAAAAAGGCAAAAATTCAAAAGAATCCAAGAATTCAATAAAATTTCAATATTTATTTATGGAAATAACTAGCATGTTTATTATACTCCCCTACTCGTTAAATTTTATTACCACATTTAGTATTACTGCAATAGTAATAACATATCGCGTTGTTTACAATTCCCAAAATAATTACATAGGCTCACGAAAAGAAAGATGTCAGAAACAAATACTTGACACCTGTTTTTCTATGTATGCCGACGAGCTGAATCCGAATCCGAATCCGAAGTCAGAATTGCATCTTCCCCCTCAGAGCTTTTAAATCGCAATGAACACGTGAATATGAGATTGGTATCTTGGAGCATTATAGTCTTCAGAAGCCAAAAGTTATCAGACTAAAAAAAAATTTAAATCGCCAAAAACCATCGTGAAATTTACAATTTCTCAGTGTTTTTCGTAATTTAAAAAAAACTAGAGGATGGTGGTGCAAATCTGGGTTAGCATTCGAATTCAGCGCGTCGACATATATAGGGAAACATGTGTCAAGTCTTTGGGTCTGACAACTTTTTTTGTGTGCCTGTATTATCTAATCCCATTTCACAGTTAGTTGCCGTCAAAATATGTATTTTTTGTGCAATTATATACGCCCCAGAACACCAGAAGGTTAGAATTTTAATAAATCATTGTGTGCTTTCATTTCCAATTGTTGCATCAATTAATTCCCTCCGAGCTCTGTGTTCCTGATAACGTCTATCATATTTTTCATACTATATCTATTTAAGAGCTTATTGCTTTAAATCATATCTTCATTATCTTCAAGGTCTAGGCCGATTGGCTTGTTCCGTCACAAAGAAGATGCTCACGCTATCTGCTTCTTCGTCCACCTGGATCTCGAATTCCTTCGAGTGTGTAATGGAAAAGCTTCTTTCTTTGGCTTCTACTAGTCATCCTTGCAATATGATGGAACCATTTCTCTTTACGCCCTTGAATTTCCTTATTTAGGCTGAAAATTTTCAATTCGTTTCTGATGTCTTCGCATCTTATGTGGTTCTACAAGCGTGATTCATGCTTCAATTTTCACAACCATATTCAGATGTAGAAAACGCCATCATCTTGCAAAATTTCATTTGGGGTTTTCCTTACTTTATTCGTAGGACTTCTTTGATTGTTCCAGACATGTGTGAGATTTATAGTTTTTTGGTTGACATTCTAGCCGCAATTAGAGAAGCTCTGTTTACGAAAGGTAATTTCTGACACGTCTTCCAGTATGGTACTTGCTACAATTATTTTACACCTCATATGATGCTCGTCTACAAAAGCTATTACTTTTGATTTTTGAGTCTATAGCCTTAATTCATAATTCTGTAACATATTTTCCAAGGTATAAATGTCATTCTGCAAACTTTCCTCCGTGTCTTCCAAAATAACCTCACCATCAGTAAGTAAAATTGTTCTTAAGCCTGTTCCTCAAAGTCTAATGCTTTTGATAAAGGTCTCTGCAATTCCTTTGAGGCATTGTCAATATATAAACTAAAAAGAGCAGAAATCAGTGAGCATTCTTGTCTTACTTCCTCTATTACTGCTTATTTTCTGGAAAATCTTGTTCCCATGTCAATACATATTTCATTATCAATATACAAGCTTTTCATAATTTTTACCGGGTCGTTTGAAACTCTCTGTATCTTAAAAATGTCCACAGCTTTTACTGTACACTAAGTCAAAGATTTTTAAGAAATCTACGAAGAGAATGTTGATTCAAATCTGGCTCAGTTGCCTTTCCTGAACCCACGCAAGCCTCACCTGAAGCCAGATTGTTCTTCTCCCGGCAGAGCTTCATTAATGACATACATTATTTGAGTTATAATTTTTGGGTATATTTTGTAGACTGTGTTACAATACCGATTCTCCTGAAGTTGTCGCAATCTTCCCATGTTCCTTCCTAGAAAATGGGGCATATCGTGCCCACTGTTCTTTTCTTCTGGAACTTAATACGAAGTTCAACATCTATTTGTTTTTAAAACATTGTTCTTTCTTTTCTGTTCAAGCATGTTTAAAAAGTTCTATATTGATTGTACCTATGCTAGGAATTTCCTTGGTTTTGAAACTTTTTAATGCTGCTTCTAATTCTTTTAGTTCAATTGGGTCTAAATGCGATAGGTCACTTCCCCAGTTTATAGATTTCTCGTGCTCCACCTTGCAGGGTACATTGGGAAGTTATGTAGTACACCTTTGAAGAATTTGCGACTATGGCTTTCACTGAAATTGGCTTCGCGAAGCTCTCGTGATTTCCAAGAAGCTCAATTAGACGAGGCAAAATTTGTTAGTGTTTGCTTTCTCTTCTAACTGGGAATCTTTCATTTTTTGCGGAAAAATTATTTTTCACTCTTTAGTTTGATGCGTTCCTTTCCTCACTGGAAAAGCCTTTCGTATGATTAAGAGTTCCATACAATAGATAGAGATGATAATATGATATGCAAACTTAGAACATCGAATAGTCGATGATTTTATCTCGCTTTCAACAAACAAAATGACATAATGACCTGATTTCAATGAATCATGTTTGTAACTTTATCATCGAGGGAAAGACCTACAGACATATTTTCTTCGAATAGAATATTCGAACCAGGACAATTGCTATTCGATATTTGTAACACTGAATATAAATTGTCTATACATATTCATTCAAAGTAATGGCCTAGTTATCTACAGTACGGATTCATTTTACAAAATCATTTCATTTATTTAGTTCAAAGTGCAGTAAAAACTGTATGTGGCGTATGGGGGAGAAGTAACATCTGTGCACGTTTCCTTGAGCTCCAGAATCCCTTCCCAACATTTTAACTATTCATTGTTGAAAGATGAATAAAAGTTAAAATGAAATAAAATATACAAAAATAAAAATAGTGATAATCCATATATATAAAAGAAAGTCGTGTTAGTTACACTATTTATAACTCAAGAACGGCTGCACCGATTTGGCTGAAAATTGGTGAGCAGGAAGCTTAGAGCCAGGAGACGGACATAGGATACTGTTTATCCCGTTCGACAGCGTTCCTGTGTGAGAACGCACGTTTTTGCACGTTTTCGCGTGATTTTGCATGTTAGCGGTCATTGTTGCCCGTTGTAACCCATTGTTGTAACGCCGCACTGATAACAGAAGGCGATAATGAAAGCCGCCTTTCGTTCGCCGTTATATCTATATATAGTCGTGTTAGTTACACTATTTATAACTCAAGAACGGCTGTACCGATTTGGTGAGTAGGAAGCTTAGAGCCAGGAGACGGACACAGGATACTGTTTATTCCGTTCGACAGCGTTCCTGTGTGAGAACGCACGTTTTTGCACGTTTTCGCACGTTTTCGCGTGATTTCGCATGTTTTCGCGTGATTTCGCACGTTTTCGCGTGATTTCGCAGGTTTTCGTATGTTTGGGCGGAACGGAGTTCTCTGTTAAGGCGGAACAGAGTTCGCCGTGTCAGCTAGTAGAAAATAAAATTTAAGAAACGCGTGATCAGCAACATTTGAAAAACTAGACTTTTCGCTCTCGAGTTATAGAAAACTTTATATTTTATAAGCTTTTTGTTTATGTACAATCGTAATTTTCTCACTACAATATTGGATATTTTTCCCTCCTTTGTTATATTGAAATATTCTTCATGCATTTCGTAATTATTCAAATAGTTGATTAACTTTTCGTGTTTCATTTTTCCATTTCTAACATTTTTTCACATGTCTCACACTTCTCTTCATGTTTTCTTGGTCACCAATCTCGAATCTTTCGACGTGTTTTCAAAGGAAGAAAGTCAATTCTTAGTTGTCTAATTTTAGAATTTGAAACCACTATCCCAGCAATAGTTTCGTTTCGAATATAGTTTGATATTCAATGAGAAGAAAACATTGAAAGGTACACTACTTGAGGGACTGCATGCCTAATTTTAATTCAATTTATAATGAAAACAGTGAAAACTGTATGTGGTGTATGAGCGTGAAGTATGTTGACAACAATGTATGCCAACAATCCTATTTAATTAACCTCATGAAAGTCCTTTTCATTTCAAAGCAATTTCGCACTCAGGTCGATTTATCGTTTCCTAAATATAATAAATGGAGTAAAATGAAAGGCGTCTTGTTCCCCGATTCTAATTCTCGGAAAATCTCCAACCACACTACCGAAGAGGAAGGATACTTCTTTTTTACTTTTAAAAAATCAAGTAATATCCAATATATAAATGAATACAAAGCGCCTGGATATAAGATTAAACTATTTAACTGAATACTTAATTACAAATTGTTTGAAATCCTTCTGTTGTTGGTAAAGAACAACGTTATTTACGAAGTGTAGGATACCCAAAGAACTGTGGGAACGAATCTGAGAGGTCATTTCTCCCTCATGGTGTTCCACTAGAGCGTGAGCATCCTAACACACGAGCGAGTGGGTCAACTACATTTCGGGGCCCCTTTTTACATCAATCGTTTTTTATTAAGAGATAACATTTTACTATGAAGGAAATAAAACGTAGTATAAGGAGAATGAATTTATAATTTTAATGAT
The DNA here is from genome assembly GCA_011170035.1 of Teleogryllus occipitalis. NCBI lineage: Eukaryota > Metazoa > Arthropoda > Insecta > Orthoptera > Gryllidae > Teleogryllus > Teleogryllus occipitalis. Next base: position 147,576 of record BLKR01001614.1, read on the forward strand.
ACAGTTGATTTTATGGTGAATCATTTGCAGTTTTCCAGATGGTTTCGAGAGCCTCTTTCCCAAATGTCTTTTGTCAATTTCCCAAATTGTCGTCTTAAAAACGAACGGAAATAAGAAATTGATCATATTTATGGAAATGAAATGTTTTATTACGTAGGGCTATATGACCCTTTTAAAATTTTCAGGAGAAACACGGCCCTTCTGCACCCCTTTTCGCATGGCTGCGGTGTTACAACTTAAGTAGAAATGACGAAAACGTGTCGGCCCGGTGGCTGAGATCGCTAAGGCTGTAGTGTCGTAATGATCTCGGACCGCAGGGTCGCGGGTTCGAGTCCCGCCTTGGACGTGGTTGTATTTGTGTTCGTCCTTTCATCCCTTATCATCACCACTTCGTTTCATCTTCATAGTTACCATAACGTTAACTCCAATAGTGGTCGCTAATGACCTAGATATTGATGCGACCTAAAATAACCCCCAAAATATTAGGGAGATAAAGTAACAAACGTGTGGTTTTCTGCGTCTTACGAAATTTGTATGATATTTTAAGAATCTAAGAAAGTTGGAACTTTTGATGGCCCTCCCCGTGCCCTTCCCGTCATTGACAGGTTCAAGAGAATGCTTTGATAATCTGCTGCTTACTGATCGGATCTGATAATCTTTGCCTGCTGCGAAGGGACAAACTGCATCTGCCTGTGCAGCGCAGCCAATGAATCAGTTGGAGCAGTCGCGCGGCGTGTCATTCGCCGGACGCACCTTGCTGCGCTTCATCCGCCTGCCCGTCCACCTATGCGTACGTTGTGTGGCCGCCCCAGCCATTCATCACTCGGCAAGGGGGAGCCACCGTCTTCCCATCCGCGCTTGCCGTCCATCTGCCCGCCGCGCTCGCCCGCTCGCCCGCTCGCCCGTCCGTCCATCACTCTGTGGAACAATCGGGCGTCCGCCCCGCTCCGCCCACCTCCCGCGCGCTGGCCTCGCGTGCTGCCCAATCACCCGGCCCGACCCCGTCGCCGCGCGCTCCACAAAGGACCCAAAAGCGCTGGGGGGCGACGAAAGTTCACTACGCACTTGTTGATGCTTTTTAATTGGTGGCGTCCCGTCGTGTGGTGCTCAGACCGCTCACCTTCTACTTACTTAAGTACTGCTTTCAAATTCCGGTAAATACACGTATATGTGGTATTTACAAGTATCAAGTGTGCTACAAGTATACTTGTATTTGTGGAATTTATGATGGGCAAAGGGGCAGGTTTTCTAGTAATTATGTAGTTCCTCCAGTCTCTCATTTCACCATTGCTCCAACACCATTCAATTCACATCATGGTTATCGTCCATCCGTCAATTTCTTTCACCTCAGGTATGGCCGAAACGCTAGGTCTAAGGGTCACGAAAGAGAATGCCCTGTAACATATTATTTTGAAAGACAATAATACCAACTTTGAAGTTTTTTTATTGGATGGATTCAGGTCAAAATTGCACTAAAAATAAAGGGATAATTTGTAAATGATATTTAATAAATTATGTTTGAACTTCCCTTGTAATGTATTCTACAAATATAATCTCGTGTCAGAAATGGCATACAAACATGTTCTACAGAAAAATATTCATCGTCACACATTAACCGATTAATTATTAAAAGTTTAATTTTATTCACATTGCGCAAAGAAATAAAACTGATTCGATAATTGCCGTTGCAATGCTACCACGTACTACTCGGAAAATTAAGAAAAAGGGAAGGCCATCCCAGGGGTTGGCAAAGCAACAGCAGGAAATTTGAACGAAGTCAATGTGTTGTGCCTCCGACTTCGAAGGCGATGTTTTCAGAATTTTGTGATAATTTTAAAAACGAATATATGCATAAAATATTAGAATAGTAACAAAGAAATAGTATACTAACGTTATAATAATCTTAGGAGAGGTTTTAGAATTGATTCTTTAAAGCTTTGCGACTGTGTGGCCCATCCTCCCCAATCTCGGAATTCTGCCCTGTAATGGAGTATCTGGCTATTTACGCTCTGCCTAGCCGTACAGACGGGCCTGAGGACCGAAGGAGGAAGGATCCCAGGCAGGTCGTTGCTCATTGCCCGTTGTTTAAGTCACTACTCGTAATCCGTGAGAAATTAATCCGAAGACATCACGGTAACAGATTAGATCAGTCATAATTTAGAATTATCATACATACCGGGACGTCCGTCCCAGCCACAGGTAATACACAATATATACTAGTAATACACAAGAAGATTAAGGAAATGCTAATAGTCCCCACTGAATAAGGGTCTTCAAAACATTTTTAAACGTTTTATATTGTTTCGTAAGTACGTAAAAATTATTGGAAGTTTTTTTCTAACGATTGAAAACATGGAATAAAACTTATTCACGTATTAAATCATGGATTATATTATATTTTGTTTATTTGCCGCCATATCATGTAGATGGAATTTATTTGAAATTACGTTTGCATGCAAGGACATATTATATTTATTACAATTCTTTTATTTATAACTAATATAAATTGTATTAGTTATAATATTAATAATTCTTAAAATCGCAAAGTTTGTAGTTTTATTTGATTACCTGTAGTGGATCCAAACATTTGATTGCAGTACGAAGCCTAAAAGAGTATTGCTCTCTCATTCAATCCAATAAAATTTTACGTAAGAATCTCTCTTTCTACCGCAAGCCATGTTCCCAATTCACGACGCTCGGCGTTATTCGGCTCGTCCATCATTTTTCACACGCAAATACTATTTAATATGTTTACTCAACGATTGCTTCAATTGTGTTGATCTTAGACAACTGAGGTTTTTTACCAGTTATTCTCAGAACTCTTAGGAATGTGATAGATATTTTGTAATTGAGTTTGATGGTTTAATTTCGAAGAAAATAATTATAAATAATAGTCAAGTGTTTACTTCTACATTTTGACGTCCTTAAATTTTCACTACGAGGCAAACCTTTTTATTATTGAAGAAAAGCACGAACCAGTGCCAGATTACCGAACAGGCTGAGTCGGATGCAGCCAGGGGCGCGCAGTATCTGGGAGCGGGCGAATTTCAGCTGATGCAAAATTTCATGAGGAGAACTTTTGAATGTTTCTATAGAAATATTCCTTTCCATATTTGTATCGAAAGAAGGTGTTAATTACTCAAATATAGTTCCAAACGATTCAGTACAGTCGAACGTGACGATTGTTTTTAGAGAAATGGTGGCCAAAGATGGTGGGTTGGTTGTTAGTGATTCCAGGCGCGTCAACAGCTTAGATCATTAGTCCCGTAAGTGTAGGGCATGTTTTTCATCGGGAGGTGGCGGTGAACTTCCCCCGCTGGATGGCGACATCCGGTGCCGAGCTACCGTCGGGTAATGGTGTTTTCCCACCAACCAGATACCTCCCGCCAGCGGGGCACCGCCCCAATCCGGACAAGATCTAAGCCCCCCGACCGGTGTCCCGGCATGTGTGGTAGTGTAGTGCATGTTAGTGTAAGTGTGTGTAAGCGGTGAGGATAGGACAAGGAAGAGGAATGAAAGATCGCGCGCGGTCCGTGGCCCGTTTGTTAGGGTACTGCTCCGGCATTCGCCTGGGGTTCATCGGCGAAACAACGGAAAACTACCGATCAGAGCAGCCGGCCTCTAGAATTCTCCTCCAGACGACTGAATTCGACCTAGTTGACGAGCCAAAATGGATTTAAGCAAAATGATGACATCGATTTTTCTACCTCTAAAAGGCATTATGCAGATCAAAGTCTATATTTATCAAAATCATATTTCTCAAAAACAATGACAAATTGTGTAGTTGTCAAAAAGTAATGGTTAGCATATTTGCCATCTACAGGACGTGTCTCTTGAGCTTCTTGCGTGTTATATGGTGGAACTACTACTTTACTCGCTAGAATAGAACTTGGCAACTGGAAAAATAGCAACAGCATTTTTCAACGATAAGTTCCGAACATCAAGATTGCGTAAAAATAATTGTATGTAGGTGTGCAGTTTAGAAAGAGTGGATTCATAGCATGTAAAACAGTACAAAAATAAAGTGGAATATTGAGAAATACCCGGAAAAGAATTGTAGAAAATGTGAATGTTTTAGCGAGATTATTGGTTAAAAAACGAAAACTTCTTAGGCTACATTGAGTTGATATCTAAATTTAATCCGTTTAAGGCTGGCCATCTCGTTCGGTATGGAAATGTAGGACTACATTCGTGAAAAAAAATGGTTTAGAAAATGGTAATTCGGAGGGTATTCTTTATTAAAGAAATTGTCGATATAAAGATATATTTCCAAATGACGAGATTATTTTAAGACTCTTATAATGTCTGTGACTAATGCAAATGGCGAACGAAACTTTCTCTGCTTTGAAACGAGTAAAATATTATCTGAGATCGATTTTTAAACAAAACATATTGAATGCATTGTCTTTGTTATACATAGAAAACGCGTAGAGTTTGAAGACACTGTTAAGAAATTTGCCGAGACTAAATCGAGAAAGCGAGATTGCGTACGACAAAGCACATTTTATATGTAGTACATCTAAATGCTATTTTGTTTTTAATATCCATATTTTTTGGTAACAAAATGTAAATAATACTTTAATATAGAAATTCTTTTAGAATTACCTTATATTTTTAATTTATTGAGGTAAAAATGTTGGATGTCATAAAAAAGGCAAATGTATAATCAATTATTTATACGTATAGAATATTTGCATTGGTTAAAATATCGTACAACTTTTTTTAATTCAAACTATTACAAATAACTTTTGCCAAAAAAAGCAAATTAAAACAGGGCGCTAAAACATTTGATAACTTAGAACGCACATAGTCAAAGTCAAGCACTGTATCCTGCGGATGAAATGACACGGGAAGTCCAAGTTTTAATATAATACCAACCACATTTCTGTATAAATCTTCAGTTAAATGGTAATAAAAATAATATTTATTGCGCTCCGAACGAACATCTCATGACGTGCAGTGATCTTGAATATTTTTCAGCGATTCTCATCTGGCGATGTGGAAGGAAAGAAATTATTTTTGAATTTCACTTATTAAAAAAAGTTAAATACAGATAAACACATCTAAAAATGAATTAGAAATTTTACATTTAACAATGTTAATGCCGAAGTTATTCAACCAGTAAGGCTGTCTTAAAATGGTCCTTAAAATGCAGAGATGTGGCGAATTTTTAGCTGGATGTTCGGAAAGAATAATATGCATTGTCCGCACAAAGCCTTGCAGTATCTAATACTATCCATGTCATCACACCTTTGATCACCTCACCGTGAATGTTTCACCTGGAGTTGAACTTGTTTTGCTCTCGATACTTCAGTTTCAATTCCCATTTAAAGGTCTGTTTTTTACAAATAATTCAATACATCATTCTTTACAAAAAAGTTTCTAATATTAAGTCATCTCTTTAAAATGTAATGAAGTGATTTTCGTTCAAGCGATATGCGAATTTTCTCCATTCTAGTAGCATGTCAGATCTGAAAAAAAGTTTGAGACACCGTGCCGAATGTTTGTTGAGACACCGTGCCAAATGAATGTGTTGCTTATTAATACAAAATTTGGAAAAATAACTCTCTCCTCCCTGACCTTCACACTCACATATTGGTGAAACCCTGACAGATGTCGATGTCTGTCGTCCGTGGCAAGACAGCTCCCCTTTCGCGGGACATCCAGTGTTGGAAGCCAGTTCACCAAAGATTCTCAACATTTGGCCAGCTGGTAGTACACCATGCAAAACTCACTCACTATTCAAATTTTAAAGTGTTACGGAGCATTAGAAATAGTGATTTAGAGACGTTATGCATCAAGACCTTTCATGAGCATGAGCAAAGTTGCATCGGCAGCGCCAAAAACGTCAATCAATCTAGCGCGTTCGTTCTTTCACGACTGATGGGAAAGGTCATATGCGTTGGTCTCTTTTTATTTTCAAGGGTTCAGTAATACCCATTCTTAATAATTCTACCGAAGTCAGTTGTAAGGATATCGTAAACCAATGCTATTTTTAAGAAAATTGAAAAATAAACTTGCATATGGTGCACTCGATGACTTTGTTACACTCTACGTTTTGACACTTTTTTTTTAAATTAAAACCCATTGTTGTGAAAAGTTTTGTTTCTAAGTACTGTATTTATTTATTTGTTTCATATCGAGATAACATTCCCAGGGACTCATATCTTTTCAATAATTGAATTTGGATTATTCACGGATGTGTTTGACCTTCTCGTCTTTACGAACCTGCTATGTAAACACCCGTTTTTATGCATGCATGTCTGCATGCCCTCCGAAGCAATTGAGACTCTGACGACAGATTGCGGCGGCAAGCGGAAATTCTGTGCTTCGACAGGCAGCAGGTGATGAAAGATATGAATACTAATTGTCGCAAAACCATTACTTACAATGCTTCTTATCATTTAAAAATCAATATTTATGGATTTTGAAAGGTACTGAACAAGCTGGTAAAATTGCATGTCAGTCCGACTATCCAGCACGGCGAGTGTTGGGATAAGCTCTGCTGAGAAGTGGCAACGCTGTTCTCCACTGCAATCAAATGCTTGGACATATTTTAGTATGTTCAAAATTTCAAAATTAAGTGTGTGTCCCATTGTATGGTAATGCTTAATGCCCCTTAATACGTTAATCCCGATCTGTTTCCAGCTAGGTAGTTGTTGCGAATTATTGCTAGTGTCGGGACTTGAACAAGGATCTTTGACTATAAAGCTTTTGGAGTCTCGCTATAACTTTCGGTAACACACCCGCTATAGAGGCCCATATTTGCAACAAATGAATGAAAAGCAGAGATCTAACGCTTAATGACAAGCACTGCGAGTACCTGACAACTCTATGAAATTTTCAGGTACATTTTAACATTCATTACCGACGATACTGTAAATCAGGATTCATAAAAGTACTGCATTGGGAACAAAGAGCAACTCTCCACGGTCGGAGCATTGGACAGCAGGAAATGCAAAAGCGACGAGGTCCAAGAACGGAGGAGTGGGTGAAAAGGGATACATAGGGGTCACTCATCAGACGAGAGATTTTTAGAATAGCGTAAGTTACCTTGAAAATGCGAATACTTGAAATGCGGTTGGGGACGAAGTAAAACTGGCCGCAGCACCAGCCAGATCGATTGAGGAATATCAACTTTGGAAAAAAATCGGCTGAACGGTTTAGCTGCTAGCGTTGTTCATAGACGGACAGGCAAACAGACAGATGGACAGACGTACAAAACATGGTTTCTCGCTACACCACGTGATAGAGAATTTTTTTCTAAATTTATCAACTGCATTTATCCACTTCTTCGTTACCAGGGCCCTGTAAAAGCTCCCACAGACCGGCACGGAAGATCCTCAGCGGGTGCGGCACCGGAAAGTTCCGCGCTAGGCGCAGCGGCGGAATTCGGGGGTCCGTTCACACCTGAGCGTTAATTATGAGTCAACGTTTGGTGCCAGCCATCCGATAAAGAAAACGCGCTCGGTTCTATTCATGCACGAAGTATAAAATGCCAATACTGGTAGTACGTTTTCTAAGCACATGCTGTATGGTACCTTCTTTATCTACGATTTTCCATCAAATTGTTAATATCTCTTCAGGAAACGAAAAGGTCCATTTGACTTAGAAAGGAAAACGTACAGAGAATTTCATACCTTGATGTCACAAAGGACGAGAAACGCTTTTATATTTACTAGAATGACCATTAGCATTTATTAGAACTTTTCATTACAGAAATGTACAAAATTTTAAGAACAAAGAAATTTAAAAAGTCGAAGTTTTATGTTATTTAAAATTAACTAAATTACTGAACACGATTAGATGTATTCTTTCTGACCATTCAGTCGTGTAGAGTTCTCTGACGAGCTTAAAATATTCGACATCTGACAAGACTTCGCCTTGATTTCCCCTGCGGAACTCGAGCGGCGGCGGAAAAAAACTCGTCCGAACGCGAAACAAAAACCTCTGTGGATTACACGCTGCCAATCCGCAGCCGCGACGTTCGCCTTCCGCGCCGGTCAGAAAGTGCTCATAAGCCAACACGTGACGCGCAATTTCTGCTGCGGACATTCCGCCTAGATTGCGGATATTTCGCACCGGTCTGTGGGAACCTTAGTGAGAGTTTTTCTGCCGAAAATTCGCTGGTTCTTTTTTCGTTTTTTCGTTTTTTATAAGCACAGAAAATAGAGGTAAAGAGGATCACATAAACTTGAGCTCGTTGCGGGTTCGATAAAAACTGTCTCCTGATTTTTGCGTTCTTCATAGTTCCACGTCGGTACCGAGAAATTTCTGTTGGTTCTCCAGCATTTCTGTAGCCCCTGGTGAGAGGAAACCGTCTTATGAGGCTCAGGGCATCAGTTGATGACATTATAGTGCCTCTGACTGGGACGTTCTAGGGTTCGAGTCCCGACGGCAGGAGGATTTTCTGCACTACGTAGGTAGGTCGAATTCAATCGGTCTGAAGGAGAATTCTAGCGACCGACTGCTCTGATCGATAGTTTTCCGTGGTATCTCTGGTCAACATCAGGTGAATGCCGGAGCAGTACCCTAAAAAGGGGCCACGAACCGCGCGCGATCTTTCCTTCCTCTTCCTTGTCCTATCCTCACCCGTCACACACACTTACATGCACTACTCTACCACACGGGAAGAGTGCTTGTCCCGACTGGGGCGACTCCCTGCTGGTGGGAAATACCTGTTAACGAAAACCCCGTCGCAGAGTGTAGGTCGGCTCCGGCTCTCGCGATCACCACCACCTTCCACGATAAAAACATGCACTTACAGGGCAAATGAATTGCGCTGTTGATGCGCCCGGAACACTAATCAATCAATTACTAAGAACGAAGAACAGTCGATCCCCACTCCAGGGAGCGAAATCATGAGGGAACCTGGTCAGAGGCGAATTTAAAGGCGGGCGCACCGGGTACATGTCCTGGGCCACGACTTCTGAAGAACCCCGCGATACCCAAAAGTTTCACTTTTTTAATTACAACAAATTTAGTTTTATTTGTGCAATTTTAATTAAAAATGAGTCTACAATTGACGTCAAAGTGTAATAGTATTCATATAATATTATTTTATTATATAATTTCTTCGCTGCATATTATTGTGCAATTATGCATTGTAGATTGGCCGTGGCTCCACTGCCTGTCTTCCGAGCAATAGTAATGTAGTTGCTACCTTACACTTGAACAGAAATTTGATATTTTAAAATAGTGACACAAACGAGGTAGGAAATCTGAGACATCTTTCTTTAATTTCAAGTAGAAATTGACGACCTTTTGTTCGAATTCCTGATTGAATCGATTTTACGTATACGAAGTAGTATGACTCTCTTAAGATTTGTCGATTTTCTCAGCGCTATTTTCTTCAAATATTCAGTGTCTTTCAAACATTATACGTTAGATAAAGATCTCTTCAGAGACATATTCAAGACTGATACTTTCCCATTGAAAAGAAAAGAAATTTTCCGTAAGCTGGTCACTGACTTATGACACCAGAAAGTGTAGATATATATCGCATTTATTTTTTTTTTCTGAATATGAAATTTCGTTTTACTGGCATAACAGAAATAAAAGGTGTAACATTAACAAGAAATGGTAGTATTTATGAATAGAGAACACTCAATTTCATGTCATAAATTGTAAAATAAGCGATTAAAAAAGATGACGGAGATACATTGTATTGAACGATGAAAACTTCACTTTTACATCGTGTTCAACTATTAGTTGAAAACATTATTATTATTACTATTATTTTTATTATCATTATGAATATAAAGTTGTCAAATAGTATTGGAAATAAACTATTAATAGAGCATCATAATATGTTTTAACCGATTCTCTTGTATTCTGTTTGCTTAATTGTTCGAAGTTGAGTGAATGGTTTATTATCATGTGTGATGTAACAAATGCTACTTTCTAATTCAATACAAAACTGTTAATCGTATAAACATATAGATAGAAAAGATGTCAAAACGTTAAAAAGACGATCGGATAAGATAAGACGTACATTACCCGTGGCTAAATTACCATTATGTGCTCGTTAGTAATTATTATACACCCCGCTACTACACTCATGATAAATCAACAAACTTGCACAAAATGGTGGCTGTTAAGCAGTTGTTAGATAAAAAAACATTTATTAAAAATGCATTTTTATTCTTCATCTTTTCTATTAAGAAGTCTAATAGCTTCTTCTGGAGACTGGCCCTCATCCCACCTTCATTCCCCTCTGGCCCTGCTGTCGATAATTCCATATTCGCGCTTTCGGAAGCGTATCGGACCACTGTGCGCCTCCCCTCCTCCACGCCCCCTCCCTCCTCCGCGCACCTGCCGCCTCCCAGGCCAATTAGTGTCCTCCGTCACCTGCGCGCGGCCCACGCCGCCGCCTGCGCCCCTCCAGCGATTCTCGGTCGCAAGGCCCAAAAGCAAAACACCTTTGAAAAATGTTCAAAATTTGTAATGTCGATAAATATAAAATGAACAGGAGATTCAAATGTCCAGAATAAAATTGGTAATAAAGAAAATGTGCACAATATTTATAGCAAATTGTCTAATTCATATATATTTTAATAATAACATTTCGGATTAAATATAACCAATGTATTGAGTTTTCACGCCAATGTTTTAAGCTGCATAGTGTTTTATTGATCGACCTTTTTTCGTATATGAGGATGAACGTTCAATTTTAGTTGATATCATCATGCATGGAGGTAGTGTATAATGCATTTGTACGCATTATAATGCTGCATAATCTCTTGAATTTTTCTTGATTAGTTTAGTGGTTTTTTTCCAGACGAGTAGTGGGATTGTTCCGAGATTGAGGTTCAACACATCCCACTTGAAATGTTCCCTCATCTGCACTCTGCGAATGATAATAATTCATGTTACAGTCTTGAACTAATGGTTTTATACATATATGTAAGAATTCGAGTCATATTTCACGACACATTTTTGACGTCGACTTATTCTTTCCATATTATCAACCACAATATTTTGTTAAGTTAAATCTCTCACTGTTTTTTTGCAATTACGAATGAATATTTTATCGCTGCACCAATGGTTATTGGAAATGCTTGTTTTTGAACCCTTTTAATGAGATAAATTGGGTTTGGACATTTTGTACATGTCTACTTTTAGAGCTGGGCGTTTTGCATCGGACTTCGTGACTTGGACGCCACCACAGCGCGCCTCTCCACTCGTGCCGGGGTTGTGCGACGCCATCAGATCTCCCGACGGAATGTTGTTTGTAATTCCTCTCATCTGATTAGCGCCGCATTCCTCGGCGCCTTCGTTGCAGAGCTTCCGGCTTACGTCTCGTCAGACCGCCTCCCGCGTCACTTCTCGCTGCGGGTCGATTTTCCCCCCTCCCACTGCGACGCTCGGCTCGAGGAGCATGCGTTCCGCACATACCTGTAGCATTGGCCGACATTTGTTTCTTTTATGCAGAACCTGTCGTTCGTGTCTGCTGACGGTTAATCATTTCAAAGTCGCTTCCTCGAGCAGTTTTTTTCTCGCTATTTTGCCATTTAAACGATCTACCAACGGCAGTTTAGGTTCTACGTTCATTGCCCTTCCCTGTCCGGTCATCATTTACTGTTTATCACCCTGATCCTGATCATCACTATCATTCTGATACTGATCATCCCAGCTGCTTTTCTGCCAACACGATGGCTTTTGCTAGGTACTTACTTTGTGGTATTGTGCTGGATCCCAACTCTTAGCTTTCGTGAATTCTGGTATCAGTGTTTAGTACAACCCCGCTAATGCAACTACTTGGGGAAACTGGGGGGCAGGTTGTATCACAAAAAAAATCGAACTAACCCAAGAGTAAAAAAAATAAGACAGTATCGCGAATAATATAGTGTGTTTTGTGTGTATGTGTGAAATGCGTTTTTATGTATAGGCAATTTCTTTTTTTCTAAATATTCGAGTAATGTTTACATCTTGAAAACCAACCGAAAACTGACGCGTTCGTTTAAGAACACGTAAAAAGACGACTTATTTACTTATCACTGTTTCATAGAAATCAATGTTAAGGAAAAAGGTAGACACATTCCGATTGTAAATGACTCAGACTATTCAAGGTAGTGCTGCGGTTCTTCTGGGTCTCATTCATGTACTATCATTTATTCCGCACGTTGCTTTGTTCATTCGTATGTATGATACCATCTTGCGAAAATGTAATCTCTCATAGTGTACCATGTTCTAGTTACGTTTTATTCTCTAAATTGAGTTGCAATCTATGTATTAAATGCAGACTATTTCTTACATTTTTCATCAATCTACTATCAGTTTTTCTTCATTATTTAATCCAATTAGATACATCTTGCTTGTGTATTGTATAATGAAGGAAGGATTTATCAGTTTTTTTACGAAAGCTGAAAGTAATAATGAAAGACATTTCCCATAGGTAAGTAAATAAACTTCATTTTATCCCCCATTCGTAGTGTTGTGAATCTTCATGATATACAGAAACGAGAAGTGAATATGAGAATTTTGTTTTGTGGTGAGTTGTTTTCTTGCATTATTTACAATCTACATAATACTCATTGCCAACATAATGCTGGCCTTACATTAGCCATACGTTTCCGCAATATCTTTCAGCAATTTGTTTCTGCTTCTTGCGGTCATCTTTACACTAGCAATACCAAGGGTGGGCAATATATTGTCAGAACGATATGAGCAAGATATTTCTGGATAGATTTTGCCAATCGGTTCACATTAGAACTTCTGTTGGCGTGTTTGACGTCACGAGGAAAATGGCGCGTGAACTTCAGTGAGGTTATACCTCACTTTTCCCGACATGGCTAGTACAAGGCAGAAGATGCGGTCGCGTTTATTGTGTTAAATGAAGAGATGAAGAAACGCCGACGATTGGTGAGAACGTGTGACTGTATTTTAAGAAGAAAGGAAAAGGGGGCTTGTGCGAATTGGGTACAGGAGTTCCAATATTTTTCATAAAACAAAGTATTTTCGTGGACTTCGATTCACGTGGGAGCATATAATTTCTTTTTATAAAAATACATTTATTAATTCGGTAAAATGTTTTAAAATATCCATTTTCTATTACTGATATATTATAGATTAATTTCAAAATTGATTTAGATTAGATTAATATTTTAATAATTTTAACGTAAAAAATTAATAATCAGGGGGCATCTATAGGTAAACCAAAATTTGAATCATTCGATAATCAACCGTAGAGGGTTATAATATTTATTACTACTTCTTTTATTGTATTAAATCGTTTCAGACATCCATTTTATTACCTTAACCGTACTTCCTGCACATGTGACCGTGGTTATCATTGGCTTCTTCCAGTAATATATTACTCAGATTTCATTCCAATGCTAGTCTCAGCAACAACCTAAAATCTTTCCTAGTACAGAAACACAAGAGTTTACATTGCGAGCGGAATATCTAGCAAGAAATATTGGAGAGAACAGAAATATTTATTGGCGCAATGTTTACATTGGCAACTTTTCTTGCGAAATAATATTGCTCGACATTTTCTTGGAAGTGTAAAGGCAGCGTCAGAATTCAAATAAATACGATGTAGATTCCATTCATCACAGATTTTGAGTGAAAGTATAGCCAAGTTTTTTGTTCTGAGATTCCTTTATTTATAGCTGAAACTCCTGATCTTATAATTTATTTGGAAAGATACTCCACTCAGAACAAGTTTTTAATCTCTTCAGAGAAGGCTTATTTACAGTGTCGTGAATTAGTACATCGCAATCTTCTGGATGCCCTCATTTGATTCGAGTCGAACCCTTCATGAGCATTTTCCGTTTTGGAAAAAGCAAACAGTCCGGAGGTAAAACGTCCGGTGAATAAGATGGATATTGAATAAAATAGATAATAACTTTTAAACCTTTTTGACGAGAAAATGGCAATTCTTTGCTATCGAATGAATCGAGGCGTTGTGCGGAAGAAAAAATATCACGATAGGAGAAAAGCCTCTAAATTGGTTCATATGCGTTTGTCCATTAACAAAATTCTTTTGCAGCACGAGCCAGATACAAACCCCAGTATATATCAGACGTCCGCACACAGCAGCTAAACTGATGACTCTCAGTATAGCTGTTGAAAAGTGTAGTTAGTTCAACAGTCGCCCGTTCGACTATATTTTCGGAAAGATGGAAAAATATCAGTTCGAAAATTTAAGGACCGCAGCATGTATGTAGTAGCCGCAAATTTGGTTGTATACTTCTTATTATGGTGTTTGTTAACCACACTTAACATCCTTTTATAGTAAATTAATATTTATTTTGTAGTAGGTTACTTATAGTGACAACGTAATATTAAGCAATCAGTAAATAATGACCGATAACTTGAAAAGCAAAATTTAGTGTCAATTGAAGCCATTAGAACCCCAGTCTCTTCCGTTTTTAATTTTTTTGTCATTTTTTCAGTCAGGGAACAAGAATTTCCCGGTTCATCCATGACCTTATTAATGATTCGGCGGTAAAATAATTTCTCGTCGTCATTTATGGATAGATGAAAGTGTCGTTCATTCCGATTTAAGAACAGAGAAACGACCGAGCCAGTTTGTGCGAATCAGTATAGTCAGAACTGGAACACGAAGGGCGCTTGGGGATGGGAGTGTATCTATCGCTCATACAACTCGACCATTACTGTCCAATTTGTAACCGAATACCTTCTAATTATTCCTTGCGCCACTATCGATTGTGAGATTACAGTGGTAAATGAAAGGGGAATGCCAATGGTAACGCGGTCGAGGGAGATTATCAGGCTAATCGTCCTCTAGCTTTTAATGTTCATGAGACACTTGTGTGTGTACAGACATGCAAAACTCTACTCAGCACTGTATTGTATGTTACGCCACAAATAAGAATGCAAAGAAAGGAAAGATTTGTTGCGTTCCTAATAATAATTAATGCCGAATCCTGTTGAAGATTTGTTGTTCTTAATAGACAAGAGGTCGCGTTTCACAGAAGCCTGTCGCCAGTTCTCTGGTAACCCGTCAGTGTGTAGGCTAAGGATTGGAAGAACTTTAAGTAATTATAGCTAGTGTATTGAGAGTAATTCCAATATCAACTATTAGGAATATTACTGCAATTAAAAGGAAGCGAAAGGAGAATTGTAGATGGAGTGATCTTTTTGGAACAAAACAACACTCCAAGATTCATGTTGTCCTTCGATCGGAGAGTTGCAGTATTAATGATAAAAATATAATTATTGACCGTAATAATAAGAATATAACAGCGTGTACTAATGATAAAGGTTGAATTTTAGATAGTAATAATGAAAATATAATAGCAGTTAGAGTAATTAGATTATTTATTTCAGTCCGTAATAGGTAGATATGATTTTATTCGTAAATTCAAAATATATTGAGGAAAATGTAGGATATTCCTACAATCAGTCGTTTTTGATCAGTGTAAGGTTATAGATTCAACTCTATGAACTCTCACATGCAAAAGAAAGTAAACAAAAATTGCTCTGAAGAAAAATGTTTTACATACTTTATTTGGTTGTGACAAAGTAAAAGCGTAAAGCAAAGTAAAATATAAAACTCCTACTTCACGAAAATAAATACTTCCAAGCTGATTTCTCGGAATAATTAATCTGCTATTAGAGAGACACATTAAATTTCTATTTCGTAATTGCCCTCCATTCTACTTATTTTCTAAATTCGCCAAATGTGAGTACTAACATGTTTTCAATGTAAAATTCAAGTAAACCGGTAACTATTTCTCTTTCTCTAATCATAGAATTATTTAGAGTAATAATATGAAAAAAATTCCACTGTATTACAATGGGACAACAAATTACCACTGAAACGGTAAGTAGGATAATTGTGTAGTTTTTGTGAATTGCCAATTGATATGTAGCTTCTGCGTAATGTTAAATTTATACAAGAATAGAGTGCATAGAATATTTATGTGATGATGTGAAGGATGCAATGTAAATGAAAATACATCAGTAAACGTAGAGAGACGCAAATGTCAGTTAACTTTCTTATAAATTCGGGAAATGTAAAATTCTTCACTACGAATTGTATGGCTACTAATGGAAAACATAATGAAACAAAACATATTACTCGAAAGGGAACCTCATTCCAAGTTCCCTTGTTCCTTTAAAATCGATTTATGCGTTTAGAAATATGCACAATTTTCTCCTTCGCAGTAAATATATCAGATTTAAACACTCAGAATATAATCATCAGCTATTGCTCCACAGTCCCTCTCCCTTTGTGAACTCATCCCTCCAAGAGCATCGGGGCCCTTTAATTTAGTCTTCGCAGAGAAACAACTCGCCTTATTACAGTTTCGCCATTCAGAAGGAAAACAAACGAAGTTCATGTAACTACATTTAAATTTAGATCGAATCAGTGCGCGAGGCCACCCTATGCACGCATTCATTTTAAGCCCGTCCCTTCCGTGGCATTTGAAAGCAGAGCAGAGCTGCATCATCAGCGGCTCTGAGGTATCGACCCTCCACCCTCCTCTGCCGCGTGCGTCCGCCGGGCTTCTGTGTTCTCTCGCCGCGCCGCTCCCGCGCCCCCCGGTGCGGATAGCTCTGCCGCTTACCGCTTTCCCTTGCGCGCTCGTGGCGCCATCATCCCGCTCTTGCCCCATCCCTGTCGACGCCTCGGCGAGCTCGGCCCCACGACACCTTGGGCTCCCAGGCGCTATAAAGGTACTGCACGTCTCGTTCTGTAAGCGACTGCCGCATTCAGTTTTATTACGCATTCACTCTCGCGTTTTATAGTTGCCGACAGAGAGCGGCGCTAGTACTTTCATCAGTAGATTTGCTGCGCCGTCCAGGTATGCATTGCCAGACGTGAACATAGGCATAACAGACGTGATCGTGGCTTACACTGTTTAAATATTCGACCGTGCTCCCACGTTTCTCATTCTATCCCTCATTAATTCAATGTACTGCCTCCTTCACCATAACCTCCCACGCTCCTCACACCGCATCTACATTGCCCTCCTGCATTTGACATTAACGGGTATGATGGTTCATGTGTCATGATGCCCGATCCCCGCCGAAGAACCTTTACAACACCGCCCTCAATTTTCCGATACTTGCAGCCTAAGGTTACCTCAGTCCACTGGAAAATTGCATACTCGCGTTGTATTTCTCTTTCCCTTTCGTTCCACCCCTCAATAAGGCGCATGCCACGTTTTTGCCCCCCAGTGTTCCTGCAGCACCTCCCCCGCGACATTCTCACGACACCCTCACCTCGCCGCCGCTCCGCGCTCGGCTTCCCCTCGCTTCCGCGTCCTCCTCCCGCCGCGCCGCCCCGGCACTTTCCCTGGCGAACGCGCTTTCCCCAGCCATCAATCTCCCCTCCGCAGCGCCCGCACTCCGCACTCTGCGCCCCGCGCGCCGCCACCCTGCTTCCCCACCGCCATCGCCACCGCCACCGTCTGCGCCTTCGCTTCCGTCCATCCCCGTCAACGCCTCTGCCTCTGCCACTGCCTCCACCTCCGCCTCTGCCCCCACTTCCACCTTCACCTCTACCCCTGTGCGCCTCTGCTCACGCCCCTGCGTCTGTCATCGCTTCGACCTCCCCGTCGATCCCTCTCCGACCCCGCCTCCGCACCCTGCTATACCGCCGGCAACACGCCTCCGGCCCCGCCCCATCCCCCGTCACCGCTCCCGCTCAGTCCCCATCCCACGCGCGCGTCACTGAGGCTTTTTGCGAGCCTCCCCTGTCCGCACCCTGCTTCCGCTCGCCGTCCCTCGCGCTGCCCGCGCGCCGCGTGCGGCCCCTCGCGCCCCGCCCCGCCCCATCCCGCCCCTCCGCGCCCCGCTCCTGCTCCGGAACGCGCGCGGTCGGCGGCAGGGGGAGCGGCGGCCCCGCACCGCACCGCACCGCCCCGCGCCGCGCCGCGACTCGCCGTGCTGCGGGCCAGCCGCTGTCAGCTCATGGAATTTATTATGGGGCCGAGCAATTCATTGGTCCGCGCTGCCACAGCCCTCCGCTAAGCCGGGCGATCCACGAGACATGGTGCAGCGGGAGCTACCTCAATGTTGCGGCCCGGGGACTTTCCGATGGACTAGACTTTACGTTGTTTGTTTAAACATCCAAGGCGAAAGGAATGTAGGGAAGGAAGGGAAGGAGAAAAGTGAATGGAAGAGAACTAAACAGAAGTTGAAAAGAGGCATAAGGTGAGAAAAGGAAACTAAAGTGGACACTGAGACGTATAATGATAATTAATGTAGAATATGTGCTCGAAAAATGAAAGAAGGAAAACAAAAGCGATAACAATAATGACCCTGGGTAACCATGCCCTGAATTGATTGCCTATTTCCGGGCTCATCAACTGCTAAGATCATTCGTCCCGTTATTGTAATGAATTTTCTTTCCCCTGGAGATGGTCGTGGTCCTTCCTCGCTGTATATACATGTACACATAAAAAACATAAAAACTGAAGTAATCAGTGCCGTCCTGAACTATTTAAGGCCAAAACTGTTACAAAAGTTTGTTTTTAACAGTTTCAGGGCGATTGTATTTATTATTTCCTGTTTTTTTTTTCAAATTCCATAACACGTAATTTCATTGTTTCATCAGGCAATTTACAATATTAATTGAAAAATAAAGAGCGAATAGCTGATAGGTAATTCAGCCTATCACATTACTTACCTGAACAAACTGTAGGTAGTTTTCTATCTTCGAGAAAAGTCGACATTTTGAACGTAATACATCCACACGCATACATTGGTATGCAGTAGACGTGCTGAATGCAGCCCTAAGGAATGTAATTCATATTACGAGAACAGTGATGTTTAGTATGAAAGTAAGGGATATGATTTAAATTCGTGAAAATAGTAAAAACTGTATGTGACGATTGAGGGGGGAGAATAATCGGCGCATGTGTTCTTGATTTATATAATCTTTTCCTCACACGTTTACTATAAATATTGGTGAAAATACTACTAAAAATGGTGAATAAAAGTAACAGCAAAGCAAAGTTAGGAACATTTGAAAACTATCGGTCCGAAACAGTCGCTCCCGAAACAGTTGATGAGAAACGGAACAGAATAGTGATTTCCATCGTTAAACGATGTATAGATTTGAGTTGTTAGTATTGCTAACCAAATACCAACTACACCCCTCTTTCTACTTCACAACGGCGAAAGAAGACTGCAACAAAATGTGTTCAGAGTGAAGCTACATTAATGTCCAGAAGAAAATAAGGGGATATTTCAGCATTTGCTAATTTGCTTGGATTAGGGAAAGTAGGAGAAATACCGTATCGAGGTG
The DNA here is from genome assembly GCA_011170035.1 of Teleogryllus occipitalis. Lineage (NCBI taxonomy): Eukaryota > Metazoa > Arthropoda > Insecta > Orthoptera > Gryllidae > Teleogryllus > Teleogryllus occipitalis. The sequence goes on from BLKR01001614.1 coordinate 166,807, forward strand.
AGGGTCATTGACTTAAAATATAATGCACATTACTTGCTACCGGAACGTTTAGTCTTAAAGAATTATACTGTACGAATGTTAACTATGTATTACACAGGATGAGTCAAGTCACGTAACTTTAGCACATCCTGTAACATTTGAACGGTTGAAGTTATTGCAATGTAATTTTCACGAAAGTGTATGAGGGAATGGGACTAATTGATGCGTGTGTTCATCTATATTTTACCACTTGTATTTTACGAAAAATGTGAGGTAACTTTGTTTTTTTCAAATAAAACAATACGTACTTTTTCAGTCTATCATGACGAGCGTAAAAAGATGAATTCAATGATATACATAATGTCATATGTTAGATAAATATTTGTTGAGTAATTTTAATTTTTTGCGACTCGTGTTTAACGGATATTTTGACTGAACAGTCCACCACACAAGGTCAACGCAGTGCCCCCCCCCCCCAGCAAATGCGCACTCCGGGAAGGGAAGCTAATTTTAGTATTTGATGATACGAAACATATTTCAAAAATTCACAAAACTGTTGCAATTTTTTCCTGAACTCTGCTTTTCATCTCTCCGCATTGTCAAATTCTTTGTCTTTCTTTCATTGAAGGAATTGAAGGATTGAAAATAGGTATTTGTAAATATTGATTTTGTAATAAGTATGTATTGTAATAAAATTGTTTATTATTTCAGCTCCTTTTAAAAGGGTTTTATAACACAGGATATGAACGGTATCTTGTGTTGCTGTTTCCCAATATTAAATACTTCATTACTTGTTGCGTTGTTACCGTAGGTACGTATTACCTGGTGCGAGGTCACTGGCGTTATTACTAGATACTTTTATTTTATTTATTTATTTGAACGTAAAAAAACAGTTAAAACTATGTTTACTGTTAAAACTGTGCACTATTTCTGGAGCTCTAGGATCACTGCCCTAATTCATATGGTACATGCGAAGTTGAATTATGAATACCTGTAACAAGGACCGTTTGGTTGCATTCTGGCTGCATTTCTAGTGTATGCATCACTGGCAATTTCAGTGAAAATATTTTGATCGTAATATGCCCGAGCGAGTTTTCTGCTGTTAATCATCAATTAATGTTTTAAGTATCTTTGATTTTCGAATTTTCAGGTATTTTGTTACATTTATGACTGCAGTGTGATCAAGTCAAGAACATTAACCTCACACTGCATTTAAAAGGGTAACGATTGGCTTGGTCCTAAATAAAATGTGTTCGTTAGTTATACTGAACATAAATTGTTTAGTCGTTCGAGAAAATTTTGTTAAAATGTTTTCCGACGAACATTTTCCCCAGACATCCCAACTTCTGCGTTGCTTCTGGAAAAACAATTATTGTGCGCGCTCCGCACCGGAACTCGTCACACGTCAGAGCTCTAAATAGATGGGAAACACATTGTCATTACCGAGTGTGCTGTGCGAAATCTTTAGTGGCGCGGGTGACATGAGATCTCATTAGCGTTTCGTCTTAGAAGAAACGTAAAGATGTCACCGCAACAAACGGCGATTCATCCACGAAAATATCTCGAGTAGAAATGATATGTTTTAATTGACAAAACAGCACAATCTATCGACTTGGTAAACCCGCATTTAGACTGAGACGAATCCGCATATTTCTGAACTTTTACATCTCACGTAGAGCACTCCCGTTCTTTTCGGAAAATTGCGCGTTCTATGAATTGTATTTATAGGATCCTTCGCATGTCACTACAAGTCAAAAACGACCACATGTAGTCTAATTGTCTATCATTTAATTGTCTAGGTAAAGGAAAACTTTCTCTTTTTGTTTACTTGCCCTCTTCTGGAAAAATTCTCTTACGCGACTCTTGGTGGATCAGAGGTCTTTTTTCAAGTTATTTATACGTCCCAAAAACTCCCCGAAGTCTAAATTTATGAGCATTCTTCTTTAGAGAAAATGTCAAAAAATCAATACAAAAGTTTCCAAACCATGATTTATCTTTTCTCCTTCAGCGACAAAATGACTGGAAACTTTTTGACTAGCTCTCATATAATGTAAAAGTGCACTCTAACAATCTGTTTTATAAAAAGTGGTAAAATGATTTTTGTGCGAGCCTCATTGTTGGATGACTTTTATGAGACTCACAGGAATATATATTAGAGAAAATTATAGTACGTTAATAGAGTATGTTAAAATAAAGTAACCATTCTGGAAAACCATATTTACACTCCAGCCCCTGTGATATTATGTGAGCGGTCTGTTGGCGAGAGAGGATGCTAAGTAGTAGGAAGATGTTTAGAAGTTAGATGAATAGTAAGGGTAATCATGAATGTGAATGATGAGCAGTGGCGCATCGACGATGAGCGATCATGACTCGTCTTTCCTCAGAAGTCAATGATACACATTCAAAAATATAGCTTTTACTTATTTTCTCTACGAACGAATGTTATTCATTATTATTAATATTAACCATAAGTGAACAAATAAAAATATATTTTATACTCAGCTTAAGTGAAAAATTCTTAATAAGAAAACGTGAAGTCGACTGGACACTATACCTGCATTTCCCCCTCGAGAAAAATCCTTGGTGCGCCTCTGATGATAAGAGATGAATAAAGGTTCAAATTGCCAACCCCGCGACAACCCAACCACGACGTGAAAACGCCCATCCCTCCTGCGGTCTCCACACAACTGGCTTTGCGCACTTGAACAATTGTTTAAGCCCTGCACGCTTTCGCTAAACCCATGAAGGCGAGAGTTAGACCATTAAGGATGAGGCGCGATAAAGCCAACCAGGTAAAACTGGGAGTCTGAGCACCTTCGGGATACGGTTGAAGGAAAAGACGCATAAATATCTATATGTAAAACTGTCACATCTCGCTAACATGTATGGGCTCCTTGAGACTTCATACATTCCATTACAAATAGCTTCTTGCGTTTTAAAAGGAACTACTTCAAATGCTAAAGCGATTGCTTCAAGTAATACCTTTCCTGTATCACCCCTTTGGAAATCTTGTTGAATGAACAAAATACGAAGAAGGAGAAAGCAGGGTAGATAAAGACGCCCTGATAGCGTGCGTGCTTCGTCACATTCGGCTGCTGGCTCCAGCGCAGCCTGCTGGGGAATGCAGCGGGCGGCGCTGTCCGGCTGAGCGACGGGTCGGTTGATTGGGTTGATTCGGAGCGCATTGTCTAATTAGCGCTGCTCGCCGTCCGGTCCGTTCGCTCGCTCCGCGCCCCTCTTGCCGCAGGCCCCCCACGTCCACCCGCCCTCCCGTGCCCCCGCGCCCCACACCGCCATGCCCCTCCGCGGCGGGCGGCGCGGCGGCGCACGCGAGCGGAGCGGCTGCCATTGATTGAATCCTGAGCGGCGGCAGCCGAGGCGGCTAGGGCGACGGGGGGCGACGGGAGCAATTAACATATTTTCCCTTATTTTTAGAAAAGCTTGTATCATTTTTTGACGACAAAATATTAAACTCTGTCGAAAACATCTACTTAGAGATGGGAAAAATTGTTTGGAGTCTACAAAACGATTGAGTTAAAGTTTCAGAAAAAAAAGTTCTTTAAAAGAATATATCCGCTCAAAGGAAACGTTTCAACGTGATAAGGAAGCAATCAACTACAATTAAATAAGAGGCAATACTTCATCTAATGGGGGTTTCTTTTTCTTAGTACAGCAATGTTCAAATCGTGCACCCATCAGGAAAGAGCACCGAAAAATAGGTAAAAGTCAGTAGAATAACGCCCGAAAATGCGTCACTGCAACGCGTGATAAAAAGGGTAATTGGCGAACTTGTGACGATAAGACGCATCAGAAAGAGTAGCGGTGGCCTACCACCTGATGCTATCGCGTACGTCCCACGTACGACGTTGCATATGAGTCACATGTCACTAATTCGAGACCATTGAACGAGGAGGCATAGTGTAATAGTGCAATTGGTTCGACGAATAACCTCATTTGTGGGCCGCAGGTTTAAAACTTATGGGCAGGGGATTATGGCGCAGTTATGGCTAGCGCAGTCGCCTGTCTCTGCTGGGACCCGGATTCGATTCCCGGCCAATACTTGCGGAATTTGTGGGGGACAACGCGACGTCACGGAGGTTTTCTTGGTATACTCCCCTTTTCTCTGAGTCTCATTCCATTTCTCCGTCACCTTATCGCTATTCAGGCTCATTAGATTCTCACTCATGATTCTGAATGGGCACTGTAGTTGAAGAGCTCCTGAACCGCAGTATATAAAAAATGGTAAAATAAAGTTAATAAAGTCAAGAAATAAATAAAATAATCACTGTACGATTCAGCGAGAATTAACACAAGCAGAAGCGGTACTGCGCGTCGGTAAGGCTTTAGCATATGACGTGATCCTACTGAACGTGAGGACATATCCGGGGAAAGGTAGTCGAACTTAACGGAACGTCGTACCCAATTTTGGTAGCATTCCACATAACATTCTGTGTTTTCCTCGGAAACCGTCCGCTGCCGCCATACCCAAGGTGGTCTTTGCGGTGGTTGCCCTCGACACTGAGTCATCATGTTACCTTAGCAGTGGCGTTCCCAACGTCCAGATATGAGGTATTATTCTGACGTCTTCTCCTACGTTTCTGTCCGGGAGCGGTAGCTCAGTGCATCAACTGATGTTACTGCAGCACCTCTGACCGGGAGGTCTTAGGTTCGAGTCCAGACGGCGCGGCGGCAGGATTTTCGACACTAGATTTTGAGCTAGATCGAATTCAGTCCCTGTCTGGAGGAGAATTCTAGCGGCTGGCTGCTCTGATCGGTAGTTTTCCGTGGTTTCTCCCATCAACACCAGGCGAATGCCGGAGCAGTACCCTACCAAACGGGCCACGGACCGCGCGCGATCTTTCCTTCCTCTTCCTTGTCCTATCCTCTTCCCTTACACACACAGTTACACCAACATGCACGACACTACCACATATTCTGGGAGACCGGTCGGGAGCTTAGAGCTTGTCTCGGCTGGGGCGGTGCCCCGCTGGTGGGAGAGTCCTGGTTAGGGGGAAACCCCGCTAGCCGACGGTAGGTCGGTGCCAGATCTCGGCATCCAGGGGGGAAGATCACCCCCACCTCGCTAGGAGAAAATAATACACTACACTTACAGGACTAAAGACATAAGCGGTTGACGCGCACGGAATCACTAACCTACTATCCAATCCGTTTTTGCTATGGTCGCATTCGCTTCTAACGACGCACTAGTGGGCGTGAGACTGTGGACTATGCGGCTGCTTCACTGGTCTATAAGGAATAATCGAGTTGGCTTGATACGGTTATGAATAGCTCGCAAACAGCTTTCGTATTCGTGCAGGATTCAATGACGAAGAGTCGATAACGGTTGGGTTGACTCCGGGAAAATGCTGTCACCAGTGCAGCGACTTTGAACAGGTCCTGCCAATAATTTAAAATAAACATTTTGTAACGAAAGAGGAATTTCAGACTACAGTGCTAAAATGTCAAGTTTTAGATGCTTTTCATGCACGTGTTCTAATTTAATGATACATTGACACTTTCTCGTCGTACTACGTGCTACAGAGAAGAGTATTGTAATAGTGCGGCACAAATGAGTGATTATTCGACCGAAAAACTACCAACGTGGCATCCTGGTATCGAAAAATTTGACAATTCTTGTTCGTACATGTAGTAAATTACTTTCTCTAACACGTTGTGTAATCAGAATCCATATTTTGAGAGTCCTTGATAACGAAAAATAGATTGACAGGAAAACGTGTCTCCATCCGTCCGTCCGTGCGTCCGTCCATATGGTCAGTGATAGCACCTAATCGTTAAGACGATTTGTTTAAAAACAACTACAACAAAACCGCAGAACTTCGTTTTTCGCCCAGACGCTGTAAGGTAAGAACGACCCAGTTTGCTTACGCATCTAGATACTACATTTTGTATACAACAATTTTTAAATAATTTGTGTAATTTAAACTTTTATAGTTCATATATTCTTGTAAGATTCCGAAAAGCTCTTAAGTTACAATATACATATTATTGCTACCAGACATCTTTTATTTACATTTATATAAGAGGGTGTCTGTATCACCAACGATCTAATTAACCATCCTTATCAATGAAAGAAATATCAGGGATAACTAAAAACAAATTTGTTCTCTAGTTTCAAACGTTTCCTATAAAACATAACTTATATTCAAATGACTCATTTACAGGCAAAATTTTCCCTGCGTAGTATATTTTCTTTTTGTCTTAAACTCCACTAAAACATAATCGCCTATGATCTGTGGTTTATCAATGTTTTCGACATTAGCAAGCTCAGGTTCAGGAACTAAATGGGGGCATATCACAACCATCTGATGAATCTTGCGAAATCACTTCACCTGCATCACATTCACTGGCATCTTGAAACGAACATCTTTTGGTTTAGATCCTTTTTTGTCTTTAGGTTTTGTCTTTAGGTTTTGTCTTTAGGCTTTGTCTCTTTCTTCTTGATATTTCTGTCACAGTCATTATTCTTCCTTTACGCCTCCGGTGATTGCTGGTTTTCAGATATTACTTATTTTAAAGATACGTTTTATAATTTATTAATATAGGAACCGTAGTTAAAGAAAGGCATCACAAGTAATCTGAATAAAAAATCTATTAATTAGGAACAGTCAGACATTCCAAAATGCAGGTATAAATTCAAACTGGCTTTCTACATTCATAATTGCTCATAATCTTCAAAGTCATCATTATCTTATTGAAATTACTAAATTTTATGGTACATTATGAAATTCGGCCAATACTTCATGTATTACTGAAAGAACTGCTGCAGAAATTAGGTAAAAAATTACGTTTCTTACGTCTGAACAATGAAATATTTTTTTAACAGAAACTCTGCTGCAGTCTTGAAACACCAACACAGGATGCAAAGAGTATTGGCAAATGTTTAAAACGTCCATATTAGATATCAACAATTAAACCAATTAATCAGTGATACTCATGGGGATTGAAAATAGAAACTACCGTGTACTTAACTATTCTATAATGATCCTTCTCTCTTCAAGTCAACTCAGACCCGACCTGGACAATAGACTGGACTGGTCAATAGAGAGACGGATTAATGTACCAGAAAACAAATATTATTACTCTCGCTATTAGCAATTTTTATTTTTTGCGACAATTTTGTGCAATATTTATAACATTAGTACCCAATGAAACCCTCATAATTCCAATTTTAGCAACAAAAAATGAAACAAAAATTTTCTGATCTCCAAATTTAGAGAGGCATTTTAAGTGACCTTAATCTAACAATCTAGTTTTCTTCTTCAATTTAAAAATGAAGGATCGGTCTTTCTGACCTATTATGAATTTACTTTTTAAAAAAAAAATTATATCTACTGTAAATTTAGAAAGACTGAAGTTTGAGTTTTTCATAGCCTTGGGACTATAAACGTATTATGTAGTGTCATTATTACGCAATGGATTCTTGGCTTCCGGCGTAGGCCATTTGTGAGGAGAAGGGACGGGACGTACTTCCCTCGGACGTCAAATTCTGATTTGGGGAAATGTTGGAAATATTTTGACAGTACATGCCATTACGATGGAAAAGTTTCAAGAAATGTTGTTTTGACAGACAAGCAATTACGATGCGCATATGCGACGCAGAGTTGCAGGTAGCTGTCAAACACTGATAGCGCCTATCCCGGGCGGCAGATTTCTGCGACACATGTATGCAAATGTTGATCCGACGGTACGACAAATGCCTCAATTCTTTTTCTAATGATTTATGAAAACAATGCAACATGTACTGTATCTGTTACAATAAAATTTTAATTGTATTTTCTTTTGTTGACGACCAATGGAAACTTACTATCAGATTGCGCCTCGTATTTAACGATACGCTTGACTAGAAGTGACTAGAAGCCACGTATGCTAGCGTCGCTAGCCAAATTCGCTTACTATACTTCGTGAAATCACAGAGGTTAAGAGAATTCGAGACTTCGCGGGTTTCTGGTTGGGTGACCGTCTAGGATTACTAGTCACCCCGCGATCTAACGGTGCCGACCCCTGGCCGAAGGGGTCAGGCGTTGGCGCCGTTAGATCCCGTTAAGAAGCACTGACTGCCGACGATGTGACAAGATATGACAAAGATAATAACGGAGGATTACTCCATGGCAAGCGTTATTCGCCCAACAAGGATTCAGAGACGCGTGGCGTCAAACAAGACGCAACATATTAACAAAAAAAAAATTTCAGCTATATACTAAATATCTCATTGTCCCTGCTGTCTCACTGTAATCACTGTTCTCCTACTTTACATGAAGCGTCAACATTTTCAAAATTTTCTCAAATACAGCTCCAATTTTTTTTCAACTTTTGCCTGCATAGCGCAAAGTGCACTTAGAAAAGGGCGCCGGTCTTATTTTCAGAAAAATCTCTGAATTTTCGAAAGTTGGACAAGTTCAAAACTTTTTTGGCGTGTTCCTACAACTACGTTGTTGAAGATAAAGATTTTTTTTTGTTGATGAGATTTTTTCTTCAAAAAATTATCGTTAAATAAGGTCATGTATAATTTTTCGAAATTATAAGTAATTTTCGCGTAATTTTTCGTAAAATACAGGCTATTTTCACGGAAATACTTTTAATTTAATTTTTGCGGGCAGATGAATCAATGTATGATACAGTAATTGGTGCTGGTTCCGTTTTTGGGAAACTTCCTATATTTTCGAAAATTGCAAGAGTACTACAATTTTGATGATAGAGATTTTTTCTTAAATAAAATCTGTTCTAACAAAATAGATCTTTAAATAAGGTCATGTACAATGTTTTGAACAATCGATTAGTTTTCACGTAATTTCTTATTGAAGTTAATAGAATTTGTAAAAATTTTACTTGTGCGGCTGATGGTGTTGGGTAACGTGAATGACGTGCTATTTCTAAGCATATGAGTTCTAAACCCAGCTCTATGAATTATTTTTTCTGTTTGGAAACATTTATATAGATTTATGTAGTAGCAGTAGCGGCGCTAGGCATGAGCAGATTGCGTATGCTGTGAAAAACGATCCATGCCATAGAATATTTGGAAAAGGTTTAAATATATCCCGCAAGATATGGGAGTACCTTACCTAGTTATTTGAAATACAACTCCTCGATTATTTGAGATTCAGAGAAGATCTCAGAGAAGATTTTGGTTCTTGACCTGTTATTTGCTTGAATGCTTCGAATAGTCCAGATATTAGCAAGTATAATGCTAATTACATAATACCAATTTACACAATTCAACTGCTTTTTTATTTCTGTGTTAATTTTTCCTTCTGAACAAATACATGAATTTCTTTTGTAAATAATAAACACTTTACTTGTTTCTGCATTTTTTCATCTGCAATGCAAATTTTTCCCTAGAAATTATTTTTTCAAACCCACTTTTGAGTTCTTATTGCGGCTCAGTCACTCGGAATATCCAAGTAGTTTATTAGACAAAATATGCTTAAAATAATCTTAAGAGCTTATTTTCGAATTTTCGACGTTTCCTCTCCGGAATCCCCGAAGCTGAGCACAAAAAAAATTACTAAAAAATGCTTATCTAACATATGACCATATTTATATCGTTGGATTCGTCTGTTTACTCTCGACATGATAAACTAAAATATATGTATAGTTCCGTTTGAAAAAAACAAAGTTACCTCAAAATCTTGTAAAATACTAGTGATGAAAAAGAAAGGAATAGATGTATCAATTGATCTCATTTCCTCATGCTTTTCCGAGAAAATTGCATTGCAAAAGCTTCAACCGTTCAAAAACTGCAGGAGGTGCTAAACTTACGTGACTCACCATGTATAATTATTTTCATTCCTATGTCAGTTTATCGTTTGCATATTTTCATACATATGTTTCATCCATAACAGTCATGATATAGTGGTTGAACATGTTTATTTGCTTAACGATGTATCTTAATTTTCAAGAACAATTATCTTCTTTTGAAAAGTATAGAAGAGGATGACAATTTATATTCGGATTAGGTTTTCAATTATATTAAAGACGATTGAAAACATCCCAATATAAAGATATAAAAATAAGCAATTATACAGATGAATGTTTAGAAATATGGATGACAATTTCTATTATAATAACAATTGCGAAATATAATTTTCTAGTTAACTATTTTGAGAAAAGGTACATCAATAATAGCAAATTTAACACGAGCGGTATACATGGTACCCTGTCCCCTTAATCTTCATACTTCGACCTAGAGAACGTAGTTAAACAAAATCGCTGACGGTAAGCAGGGATGTCCATCGCCATCAAGCTCTCGGGCGAAGCCATAGCCGACCCGAAATTTAATGTTTCTACGGATTCCCACAAACCCTGACAAATACGACCTGACCATAATTTAACATTGTGACGTAAGGACATTTTACTTCGTTGGTGACATGCCATATGTAGGCCAAGAAGAAAAGGATTTACCTTTGCCAGCTCAGTATGTATTGCGGCTCGCAGAACATTAAGTGGAAGTAACGGAAATGTGACCGCAGATAATAGGTTGTCTTCCTAAGAATTGGTTAAGGAATTGAAGAGGAGAATTCCTCTTTTGATGTTATCATTTTGATGCTACCATACCAGTATGGTCGTCAATTTTCTGTCCCAGTACGACAAAATGGTGTTTTATATCCCCAAAAAAAACAAAAAAGTGTTGTTGGTATCCTCGATGCACTTTTCCTAGCAAGTGAATGACATCACAAAAAATACCATAAGTGATACAATTCCACGTCACAGAGGGAGGGTAGACGTCTTGGACAAACTTTCTCATGACAAGACAACGAAAAAGAAGAGTAGGCGCGGGCCCATGCGTTATTTCTATGAGGTTTTAGACATAGCTGCAATGAATCGTTTTGTCCTTTACAAATGGAACTCCAAAAGTGGTTCTTACTCGAACGATTCTGGCTGAAAATTTTTAAAGAAATTAGCAGTGGCTTTGATAACATCACGAATGCAAAAAAGAACTGAAATGCGCATCTACCAAGAGAACTTCGGGCTACTATGTAGAAGGTGCTGCGAATAGAAGCACAAAGAAGAGAAAAGGCGATAGAAATAATTTAACTACCCAGAAGAAGATGTGACTTCTGTGACAAGCTAAAGACAGAAAAGGAAATGAAATTTGTCAAAAATGCAGTAAATCTCTATCTGGAGAACACAAAATGGTGATGTGGCCTTCTTGTTTTTGTGATTCGTTGTCAGATGAAATAGAAATGTAAATTTTACTTTAGTAATATTTTGTTGTGCCCAAAAACATTATTTTCCCCAAGTGGATGATAATGAACGTATACTTTTGACGTAATTTTATTGTTTAATATACTCTAAATAATTTGAACTACAAATTGCTATTCTTTGATTCACATTTCCAATTTGAAAATAGTCAAATGCAATCGTGGGTGGGATCCGACCCTACTTTACTATTTGAGGTATTAAAGCGTACCTTGCCGTTTGAGAGTTAATACAAAAGTTTGTACCCTGAACACTACCAAAATTACAGCACTTCTACCCCCTCATCTAAATCCTTTTAAACAATTACGGAGCATTCTGGAAACAAACGTTTGAAAAAAGTTTTCAAACAAACATGATCTCCAGAGAGCATTGGAAGAAAAGTGGAACAGCATTTAAATGGAAATTTGCGACAAACATGTGAAATCCATATCAGGTATACTGTAAGCTGTAGTCTGTGCAAAGGCCAAACCTGCTCCTGTGGAAAACATCCTAGAATTCAATAAACCCAGAAACGCACTTGTCAGTATTCTCTCCGTAGTAGGAGCGTTCACAGTCCCCAATAGTAACTCTCATATGTATATATTTCGTAATTCTCATCCTCTAAATTTTTCATGTGAGTACGGTTTTCTTATATCTGGGCACTTGCCTTGCTTCTCATAATTAATAATTTTATAATTTAATTTAGAAGTAAGATTTCTAAACTTATATCTTAATTTCTAGACTAAAACAATTTGGATTTGCTCTAACCACAATCATAATTGTTGTTTGAATTTTATAGGTATTTTAGTTCACCATGTTATCAAGAAATATTGACAATTTGTAATGTTTCTTTCATTCTAAATTCATCACATGTATTCGTTTTAAGTTCGAAATTTCAATTTGAATTAATTTATAGCACGAATATCTGAACTTACATGCTGATTTTTAAGTTTAAAAATTTTGAATGTGTTATAACGAGATTTTTAATTATAATTGTTAATTTATAGAAAATCTGTTTCAACATGATACCAACTATTAAGGTCAATTTTATAATGTTCTCTCATCCAATTCCTTGTAAAGTATGTATTCATCTAAAATTTTAAATGTAATGTGAATTCTTTATAATATTAAACACATCTATTTTATCTAAATCTAAGTTGTTTTAATTTTTATTTATATTAAGTTTTTAATTTCCTTTTTTAGCTGACATATTGTTAAAGGCCTGATGATGTAGGCAGAACTCGACCTCTGAAACGTTGCCACGCTATTCTTCTACAAGATACTATTTGGAAGTAATAATCATTTTTGTTTCAATAATTGTAGTTTGGACTGTCTATAAAAAGAAATTATTGGAACTTTTATTAAGAAAAAACTTAGTAGCAGACAGCCTATGTTTCATCTCTAATAATAGTAATAGTAATAATGTTGGGAGCGTTCTGAGAAAGTAACTTAGGATACCTCTGTGCATTTTCTGTGAGCCTGCTAGTTATTAGTAAAACGGGGAGTTTCGAATATTTTTCTTGTGTATATCTGTGAAATCGAAACACTTTCGTTGATCATTGACAAAGCTCTTCTGATTTTTCGCGCTTATTATCATTTGCCATAGAATTTTACGCGACACTTATTCACGAAGATTACCTTCATCATCTCACCTTCGTAAATATCCTTACTTTACTGACAAATAATTTTACTAAAACATTTTCGTTAATTTTATTTCAGAAACTTGAATATAGAGATTTCAACTTTTTCTGCTGAAGTATTGAAAATGATAAAAAAAAGAATATGGGAAGGGGATGAAGATATTAAATGTTCAGCACGATGACAAAACACTGCATGAGAATGCCGCAGAATGGAAGACGTGTCTACAATTAAAATCGCTCCTATTGTAAGAAGAATGCCGAGCCAAGAGAATAAAGTGGAATGGAAACAACTAATGATTCTTTATTTTGTTTCCTTCATTTCCTTTTTCTTTGAAAGATGGAAACATATTTCATTGCTTTATTATTGTTTGTTGCATATGCAAGTAACTGCACAGAGTGCCGTGTTGTATATTACATGCAAATGGTTTTAGCTACAATATAAATAAACAGTTTATGCAAATAAATATAAAAAGTGTAATGTTTGTGAGAAAGATAATAAAACTATACAAAAATATTTAAAAGCGAGTTCTCTAAATTATACTGAGTAGTTAAATGCGATAAATTCAACCGAGTAGTTAACTACATTCATCCTAAAAATAAGCAACTTGCCATCATATCGCCTTAAGGCGGTGTAAGAGGCTTTGACAGGAAAGGCTATTAAAAGTTCGAAGAAATCTGTAAGATGGTCAACATAAAAAATATGCTTTTGGTATTAAAAGAGACTGCGGGGGATGTTGTTAGCCAATTTTTCTTTGATTTTTTCTCGAATAGAGCAATGTACGCTTGGAATAATACCGCAGGTGTGACTTTGGTTGACCTTTTCGAAACTTGCAAAATTTAAAACTAATGTGAGAAAGTATGCGAGTTGTAGTTTCTCCATAATGATTCACATATTACATGTTCAAATATAAATTGTTGCCTTAGGTAGTTTATAGTCCACGATACCATCGAGGTCCTATCAAACAGACTAAGTTGTAAATTTGTCAAGTCAGAATCAAAGAACTCGTCCAATACTGTTCGCAGTTCGTGTAATTTTGCCATTTCGACTCCGCAGTTCACTTCTAGCTAAGTATTCACATTCAACTAGTATAGCAGAAGGCACAGAAGTACACAAAATGGCAATGATCGATTGTTTGGGAGTGCTCCCCATGTTGCCAAACTGACGTAAATTACTCAGGATATCACGTAGTGAATAAAATTGCTACACTGACAAATTAGTATTAATCTTTCTCTGAGGGTAGGACCCAGTATAATGTTCGTAGGAAAAAGTATTTATATTTCGTGATTCAATACCATAGTGGTGCACAGACGGATAATGTGGGTATAGTAGGTAGCTATACCCACACGAAAAATTTCAAATGGGTAAAATACCCTCAGGGAATTTGGGGTGGGAGAAATATTCCATGATCGTCAAATTCCAGAAACGAACTATGTTCCTCGGTATTCCGTCGACCGAAAACGTATATGCGATCAATTCGCAAAAATTGTTAAATGAGTTTATATCAAAAAATGCAAACCGCGGCGCTGTTGTCTTGGCAAAAATGAACTCTGCTGCGGAAGTTTCAAATCTCATACCCAATTATCTTATTCCGAATATAAAATTTACTTTAATTTGTTGATTTATATGATATAATGAATTCCAGTCGTTATTGGCACATAGGTGGCCAAAATTAATTCAAATTTGGCGCCGTACTTGAAATATTTTCATTAATAAGAATTCCTTGGCGTCAATTAACAGCAAAGGGTATATATTTTAAACATCCCGCGTTGGACTTCTCTGTAATATTTTTCCTGTAAAAACCGCGGGCGGGTTCCAAGAAAGAAAAGCAAGACGTCTTTCGTATGATACTCTTTGGAAGGACACACGGCTTTGAAAGTTTGAACTGTTTTCATAGACTGTTGCGAGATTGCGCCAGCTACTGGGAACCAGCGAGAGAAAGCCTGTAGTATTGTTAGCAATTTCTGATAATCAAATGCACTTCCAAGTAAGATGCCACGAAAGTCTGTGAATCTTCAGCCGAGCGGTTTCACAAAGTATCGCCTCGTCAGTAAAATAGGCTAAGTAATTCAGATCTTGGCTGCAGTGAAAAATTAGATTTCGACGATTGGTAACGGCAGTGCAGACTCCGTGAACAGGAGTGATTTGGCGCGGGCGACGTGGGGCATTGTATTACGCCCGAATTACGACAGAATAAGATCTTGTTTTCGCCTTGACGAGGTAACTCTGACAACTTCTTCAATACTAAATAATTCTTCCGTTGAGGTACACTGATACTTTTGAAAATAATTGTCGTTCAGAACTTTCACTTGTGGCAGGAGTCTTGTCGCTAACATGAATCATCGTCTCTTATTCTCCTAAGTAAAGTTATTTTTCAGCCTCAACAGTTGTTGATAGAGAAAATTTGTAAATTTCATATTTCTGAATAGATATCACTGACTTCTGACGAGGGTGGAAGCTCCAAGACCCTCCACCCCCTTGGGTGATCCACTGATCATAACAATTGGGCAGCTTTTTTTCTTTATGATGCCAATACCACAACCGTAACGACATTACCAGGAATGGATGAATAATTCGGTGGATAGGTGATTACGATGATCTAATATGAATGGTGATGGAACAACTGTGAAATGCGGGACAAAAGACAAAGGAGGGCCCCGTGAAAAACTTGCCGCGAACCCAATTGGTCCAACAGCAATCCTACACGATTTAACCGGCATTTTAACTCTGGTCCTAGAGGTGGTAGGCGAGTCAACCCGCCATTCCACGGATCGCCCAACACTCGCCATTCGTCCGCCTACTTGTGTGTCTCCTGCGTGAGAAGCGGTACAAAGAAACGCCAGCAAACACCTTGAAGTCGGCAGACCTCTACCCATCCATCACTTCCACACGATTCGGCTGGCATTTTAACCCTGAACACAGTGGTGGGAGGTGAGCTGACCGCCATACCATGGATCGCCCAACTCTCGCCATTCATCCGACTACTTGTATGTCTCCTGCCCGAGAAGTGGGACTAAGAAACGCCAGCAAACCCCTTGAAACAGACAGACCTCTACCCCTCCATCACTTCCCCACGATTCGGCCGGCATTTTAACCCTGAACCCAGTGGTGGCCGGCGAGCAGCCAGAGCGCCATACTACGGATCGCCCAACTCTCGCCATTCATGTATGCCTCCTGCCCGAGAATCGGGACAAAGAAACGCCAGCAAACCCCTTGAAACCGACACACCTCCATCACTTCCACACGATTCGGCCGGCATTTTAACCCTGAACCCAGTGGTGGCAGAGACCGCCATACTCCGGATTGCCCAACTTTCGCCATTCATCCGTCTACTTGTGTGTCTCCTGCCCGAGAAGCGGGACAAAGAGCGTCAGTAAACCTCTTGAAGCCGGCGCACCTCTAACCCACGCGCGTTGTGAGCGCAGCGTTGTGAGTGCGGGGCGCGGAGGCCGGGTCGCGGGGCGTTCGTGGCGGAGCGCCGACGCCGGCGTCCGGGTGGCGCGGGGGGAGGGAGGCGGTGCGGGGCGGCGCGCGGGGAAGGGATGAGAGGCGGCGCGAGGTCGCTCGGCGCACGGGCTGCGAGGGCCATTAACATTTCGCAGCGCGGTCCCGGGCGCCGGGTCGCGTCGACCGGGGGGCGGCGGGGCGCGCGGGCGGCGCGGGCGACGCGGGCGGTGCGAGCGGCGCGGGCTGCGCGGGCGGTGCGGGCGGCGCGGGCGGTGCCGGCGACGTGGGCGGCCGGGGCGAATGGATCGATCGCTTCCGCCCCCGCCCCTCTTCCGTACTACGGTCGCTCGTTTTGCGCCGCGCTGCGCGCCGTCCGCCGCGAGCCAGCGCGTTTCTCCAGCGGCAGTCAACTTTTTACGCGCTCGTTACGTCTCTCGTAAACGCAGGGCGGGCGGCGCTGCGGCGGCGCTGCGCTGTCTGGCGGCGATTGTCTTTCTGATCGCAGTTTCCAACTCTGTGAATGCCGTTCCAAGATACTCACCACCAAGCGTATTTCCAACATTTTGTTTTTAATGCTGCGTGTTCTCGTTAATAAATTTGAGTTTCATAGAATGAAATTGCATACAGTTTGAAAAGGAAATAGGATTTAAATTCGTTTAAAAGTCCGGTAATAACTTCAACGGTACTTCATGAAACGAACGGACTTTTTTTGTTACATGTTTTCCTCCCATTCCTTTTTATCTCTTTGTGACATCGAAAGCAATTTATACCAAATACAGTTTCAATAATTATTGATGTGTATTAGTACTGACTTCTCTCCTAGATTTTTATTTACTTTGATTGAAATGAAAAGTAAAACGGCAAAACGTTTATCTGACTGTCCGTCTGTCTTTTTTCTCTGTGTATGTGCCTCTGCTCCTAAAACGTTCACTGGAGTTTCTCCAAAATTGATATTCCCAATCGATCTGACCGCACTCGATTGATGGATGTTACCGGACACGTCAACAGCTATGGTTATTAGTCCCGTCAGTGTAGTGAATAATTATTTCCAGGGCGATGTCAATGTTCCTCCCCCACTGGATGGTGAGATATGGCGCCGATCTACATTTCGCTTGTGAGAGATTCCCAATCAGTTACCCCCCCCCCAGGGGGCACCGCCCCGGCTGGGACAAACTCTAAGCTCCTGACTTTCCTCCCGACTAGTATGGTAGTTTAGTGCAAGTAAGTGCGTGTGTAATGAGAGAGTTGTTAGCGCTTTTGTTTCCCCGATAGATCGTGAGAACAGAAAAACAGATACCGACTTTCACGTCGGCTTGCGAAAGTTTTCCTCTCCAGGTATCTCCGCCAGTCGACCACTTATCCACCCACGAGAAGCGCAAAGCCTCCGACTGGTCTCCCACATTTATGGTGGCATAGTGCATGTAATTGGGGGAAACGAGATAACGAGAAGGAAGGAACGATCTTGCGTGATCCGTGGCCTGTTTGTGAGGATACTGATCTTGCTTTCGCGTAATATTGATCCGATACACCATGGAAACGACCAATCAGAGCAGCCCGCCGCTAGTTTTGCCCTCCAGGCAACTGCTGAATTCCATCTAGCTATGTAACTAGTGTCGAAAATCCGCCTAGGTGGTGTCTCGAAACCGAGAACCTCCATAGCAGAGTCGCTGCAGAGTCAATGCTGGCTCAGAGATAAACTCTATGACCGCACTCGATGGCTTGGGACTCTCAAACAGATATATTGCTTGTTAATACTTTACGTGAACCCTCAGCGACATTTTTAAAATCTTCCGCAAAAGCGGCTCCAAATTGTTTCTTAATTTTTTCTCTAGAATTTTCTGAAAATATGAGTTGTTTTCATGTAATTTTCGGTAAGAAAGTGTCAAATTTTAAAAATAAAGAATATTTTAACTTTAACTTTAAAAAATTAAAGAATTTTTTTTCAAATCTGCAAACTTTATTTTTTTACTCGAACTCTCATGTTAATGAAAACGCCTAAATTTTCGAAAATTGCACATTTTCAATTTTCTTTTAGAATTGTGGGACGGTTGTTATGTGGAATGAGACGTTCGACGTCCGTTTTTTGCTCCAGACAGAGTTCGAATTCTAGAGTAAGCAAACATTTTTTACGGAATAGTGTATTATTTCAATATTGTGTGACCGTTACAAATAATAAGAGAAATAACGTGGTGTTGTAACAACCTTAGTTCTACTTCTCAGACATTACAGTGACAGATGATCAATAGTGTTGCAATCTTTCACTAGAGTTGCATTCATATTGTCAAGTCCTTTTGTCATTTGGTGTGTATAATTGTCGGAATTATACTATCATCATCTACAAAACCGCAATTCGTATCCCGGCAGTTATAGTTTATAATATTATTATATTCTGATCGTATATTTTCTGTAGGCCTTTGTGTTCGTTCACTATTTCATGACCGAAACGTAACGCATACTCTCTGTTTGTACTAGAACTAAGCAAAGTTACCATAAATGACCAAAATAATGAGCGTGATGTGTTTTACTTTCTCGCTACCGCTTACGTAGTAGAGAGAAAGATATGTAATACTGCGCAAAAAATGGCGAATATTTGGAAGAAAATCCCTTATTACAGGGTCATGGTAACGAAAAAGTGTATAAATGCAGTTGCTAAATTTAGAAAAAATCAAATGATCAAATGACGGCAAAACGTCCATCTGCCTACCTGCTTGCTTGCCTCCCTGCCTGCCTGCTGCTTGCCTGTCTGTCTGTCCGTCCATAAGTGTGTCCGTCCGTCTGTCCGTCCGTCTGTGAACAACACTAGCGGCAAAACAGTTCGGCCGATTTTCTTCAAAATTCATATTCCCCAATCGATGTGGCTGATGTCGCGGCTCCTTGAATTCCGATATTTTAATTTTGGTGGGTATTTTACATGAAGCCCCTGAGACAGTTTTCAAATATAAAAAAAATGACTGCATCGTTTTTATTAAATTTTGCTGTTGGGTAGTGTGAAGGACGTTTACGAGAATGGTGCAGGTCTCACTTTCGTTGAAAACAGATTTTTTGAAAATTACAAAAATTCAATTTTTTTCGGCGTCTTCCTACAACTACAATTATGAAGATAGAGATTTTTCTTTTAATGAATTCTCTTCCTTAAAGATATATTTTTAAATAAGGTCATGTACAATTTTTCGAAAATCTGAGTGTTTTTCGGGTAATTTTACGTGAAAGTATGGGCAAGAAAATAGTGCTGTTTTAGCACCACTAGTTTACTATTAATTCAAATGATTAGTTCGAATTCTTGCTCTGCAAAAAGCATGAAAAGATCTTGAATAATGAAAAAATTTGTCGTTGTGCAAAACTCTAAGTTTTATCAGGCTTAATATGAAAATGGAAAAATAAGGAAGAGGGTGGGGTTTAACATGCGAGAACTCTCACACGGCTGGTTTACTTAAATAGAATAATTTTGAGTGATAGATGAAAATTTGAGATTCTTTAATATTCATATAAAAAACTATAAAAAATTCCATTTACTGAACAAATGTTTAACTACTTGCAGTATAATTGACGAGAGATTCCAAATATTTTGCATTTTTCTATAGAAATTGGAACTCTAAATTATTGGAACAATACATTACTGCAAGTAATAAAATATTTGAATTGTTCTTTTGTTGTTGTTTTTGAGACTAAAAAGGGTTTTGTTTTGAAGCAATAAAGGAAAACGTTCGATTGTGATGGTCTCTTTGAACAGTTGGTAAACTTCATTACGCATTTAATTGGACGAGTCGCATTCATTTTCTTTCTGACCGTAAACCTTCACACATCGTGAGTTTGGCATAACATTAAAGACTCAGGTCATTTCCTCTGTTTCTATAGCTTACTTGGTCAATACAAGTGTCCATCAGGCACTAGACCTTTATTTGCATCGTATTCTCGGTAGCTTTTATCACCCATTATGACTAGTACGAGGTATTATTGAGATAAAGTCCCGCTCAAGTACAAGGTGATTCTGACTGTGGCAGAAGGCAAAGGAAGAGATAACAATGGCCTCTACGATGATTTGAATATTGAACACACAGAATAAATAACTAGAAACATCTCTTACTCAAATTAAAAGGAATCAATGCCGCATTTAAAAAATACTGATATGAGAAAAATCTGTTTTTTACCTAGAAAGAAAGAGGATGGAATTGGCCTGATTGTCTCCAGAAACACTTGTAACTGAGCTGAATTTATGGTTAGTATTTTTGTTTAACTTTATTGTCTCAAATCAAACAATTTCGTGTCTCAAAATTACTGATATCAATTTTGCTGTGATGACTACATCACCTTCATTGTACCTGCAGTTAGTGGAAAGTTATAATTGAAAAGCGATTAGACATATTTTTTCTGCAGTACCCAATTTTTTCCGGGTGGTCATAATTTAGAGAATTTGATTAAGCGAGCGCCTTTTGATGTGGTAAACTCGCTGGCCTTGCATTCTAGGCATCGTAATTTGATTTCCGGTCACGTCGTATAAAATTTGTCGCAGTCGAAACGGGTTTCCAGATACGTTTACAAACACGCGGCCTTGCTATGGTATTTTCGTTTCCAGTACCACAAATGCGTGCAAATCTGTTCGTAGAATCCAATCACTCGTCTGTGATCTGTAATCTTTTATCTACAGGCGTTGTCTGTCTCCACACTGTTCTTAAGCAGGTTGAACAAAACTCCCATATTTGATGAAAAGAAACCGTTCTTAACTCCAAAGAATGACGTTACTGAGTATTTTGCAAATTCTAGCTATCAAAACATTTTTGCCTACGCAGCTTGTTAACATGCGTCCTTAGCCACCATGCCTTTGAGTTGTCCTATTGTTATTTGTTTGCAGAAATTAGATTTTAAAAGTACGCTCCGATTTTAATTCCTCCTCGGTTTTAACATTTCTGCAATATACTCTACTGAACGCAGCTAATAAAATACAGAGACATGTAGGCATACAACGATTCGAAATATTATGTCTGATGTTTACCTTTTCTGCTACAGTTGAATTAATTAGAAAAAATAATTCATACATCGCTATATCATTTGTGGACGATGTCGTTTACTCCACACAGACAATACCCTAAGAATTCGGTATAACTAAAATGAAATAAATAATGAAAATTCAACCCCAAAGATTTTACTTCCTTAGTCCGGGCGCTGAAAAACTAGAACTAGGTGGCTCTGCCCCATAAAATAATGGAATATCCTTTCCAAAAGACAAACTCGGCCCTGACAATGCCAAAAATATTTTGAGAAAACAAAATAGAATAAAATATTTGCAGACAGTTCAATAAAAAAGTTACTATTTATATGACTAAGATTCATAATCAACCTTTAATTATTTCTTAAGCTTGTAATAGAAGTTATGGTGTAAGAAGAGTACACCCCACGAATTTTATAAATGTTCACCAATTATTGTAAAATATAAAATCCATGTGAAGCCGCAGGGCACCGGCTGAGGCGGCTCAGGGCAAGAACTGTTATTACTACAGGGTCTCTGACCACCAGGTTCTTTGAACTACCTACGGTGGCAGATTTTCAGACACTAGCCATACAACTAAGTGGAATTCAACTGCTATCTGGAGGAGAATTCTCGCGGCTGGCTACTCTGAACGCTAATATTCCGTGATCTTTCTTCAGTACTAGGCGACTGCCGAAGCAGTACCAGAACAAACGGGCCATGGACTGCGCGCGATCTTCTCTACCTCTTCATCCTATTCTTGCTTACACACAGTTACACGCACTATATTATCACATTTGTCGAGAGACCAACTTAGAGATTGTCCCGGCTGTGGAGACATATCTGAAGGGGGACTTCCCATGCATGCCGACGTATGGATTAACGCCAGATCTTTTGTTCCAGTGAGGAACATAGCCTCATCGGAATATAACATGTATTACACCTACGGAACTAATGACCACAACAGTTGACTCGCCCAGAAACACGAAATAGTCCATCAATCAATACACAGGGTGGATCTTGTAAAATAAGGATCGTCATTTAAAAAAGTGAAGTCACTATTATTATTATTATTATTATTATTATTATTATTATTATTATTATTATTATTATTATTATTATTATTATTATACATTTATAATTCTTCTTTTTTAAATACAAAAGATGTCGGGGTTATCCTGCCTAAGACAAAATCTGTTAGTGCAATGTTTACGGAGATACAAAGAAAATAAAGTCTACAGAACAAACACTTCACAATTATTCTCAATTTTTAATCTTGCACAATATTTCTCAATCTTCTAGTGATGCATTAACTTTTCTAGTTATTTATCCCTCAATCAAGACTCACAAATTTCCTGACAATGTTCGCTGTACCAAGTAAAGCAGCTTTCTGCATAGTTCTCAGGTGTTTTTCTTGTAATTGCACAATTTCTCCAGTTTTCTGCCAGTTCTTCATGACTACACCATTTACGGACACTACCACAGGAACTATCTCTACTCTTCGCAGTCTGTATCATATCCTTTAATTCGACAGCCAGTAGTTGATATTTTCGTTTTTTCTCTGCTAATGTTGATATTAACTTTTCATCTGAAGGAACTGCTACATCGACAATCATCGCTGTTTTCGCTGTTTTATCAAACTGCACAATATCAGGTCTGTTTGATTCAACCGTTCTGTCAGCTATTGTCGTGTCCCACAAAATTTAATAATAATAATAATTGTCGTGTCCCACAAAATTTGTACTTGATGGTTACTTATGACTTGCTGAGGCTTACATTTATAATATGGCTGTTCCTGTTCAACTATATGGTATTTCTTTGCAAGCGCTTGGTGAACTACTTTCGCTACATTATTATGCCGTCGCAAGTATTCAGTGTGAGCCAAGTACGGGCAACCACTGCATATATGCTGGATAGACCCATTGGTACTTTTGCATAATCAGCATTTGTTATCTATCTGTTGGTCCAAGATATATTTCCGATATGCTCTGGTCTTTATCACTTGCTCCTGAATGGATAAGAGGAAACCCTCAGTTTAACCAGAGTCCCGCTGTTTGCAGCCATTCTCAGACCTCAGATCATTTTTATCATATGTTAACGTTGCTCTAAACCGGCCATGCAGTTCCCTCGTCTTCCAAATATCAGTTCTATCATCCCTTGTCAAGTGAAGGACCTCTGTTCTCTTGGGCTAGACTTAATGGACTGATATACTTATTATTATTATTATTATTATTATTATTATTATTATTACTTATATTATTATTATTATTATTATTTAGATGTTATTTTCACTGACAATATTTCCGGTTTAAGGGAAGGCATGGTTCTTAAATATCAACGGGCATTTTCGTCAAGCATGTTATTTTCTATTAGTTATCTGATTGCAGAAAGTTACGGACAATGCGAGACATGTTGACAACAACAAACTTGTGCATTTCAAGTGCTTTGCAAGGATATCAATTTTCTTTCTCTCGTAGAGGTCATGTCTCAACAGTTGTGAGCTATGTCATGTAATCTATAATGTTTTCTACACATTATCTTCGTAAATGGTGGATTCAACGCATACGGAGTGGGACATACGGAATTCACTTTATTTGTTATTTTGTTTAGAAAAAATGACACGCAAATCTCCTGGCGCTTTTCTATTTCTCCTCTAACGATTCACGTGAGAGAACAACGGAAACGTCATCATTCTCCTCGCTACACGGGTGGCCGGTTCAAAAGTAGAAAATAAATTACCTTGAATTCTACCGGAACTAGTTGACTGGAATTTTCCAAGCGGTGCATCGATGTTAGAGGAATATTTAATCGTTAGAGTTCAGAACCAATTGTTTGTTGAACTGCAAAACAATATTGGATATGTTAAAATTTTGATCGTTTCTTTCGGTGTTAATTTATTAAAAATGCATTCGTTGTTATGTAAGATGAACGTAAGGAAGTACAAATAATGAGCTTTTCCATGCCCTTACGTAATTACTATGAAGGTGGATCATTTTCAGGACGTATCTTGAGGTAATGTATTATTATTATTATTATTATTATTATTATTATTATTATTATTATTATTATTATTATTATTAAAGTCCATATAATCCCTTTCGATCGAAGGCCACTGAGAGTCAGGCAAGCTTCATAGTAAACATCCGGTCAGCATCTTCTGACGGCATAAGCTGTACAGACTGTCAATTTGAGAATCAATCCTATCTATGATAAAGGGTAATTTGACAGTAGAATAAACAATGGCCTTCTAATGGATCGTAGAAGCTCTTAAAATCTTCAGATAAGTAAAGGCAGGTTCCAATGATATGCAAGGTATGTAATCAATGTATATGCGGAAACGAAATTACGACGTGTAGGTTAATGAAACATTCTTTCATGTCTACAATTGGATTCCACCTAAAAACTTATTGGAATCTTCATGCTGATCTATGTTAAAGAGATTAGTTATTTACAATTAAGTTATAACTGTTAATTATACAATTAAGCATAAACGCGTCAGTACTGTGTACTAATTATTTTTCCTATTGTGCTAAAGCTGTGGCTTGACAGACGTATACTTCCAGTGATGTCGGAGCTTTTCGAGACGGTGAGGAATGGGCTAGATGCCTTTGGTAGTCAGTAAATCGCCCTGCACTAAGCGTGGAAATGCAGAGAAGATGGAGAACGGATCCATTCCCGTTTTTATGCCAGTGATCCAACCTATTTACTTAGCTAGCGACAAAATTTCTCCACAATTGGGACGTGAACCTAGGACTACCCGTTATGATGCTAATGTTTGTAGGTTTTGCAACGACATACACTAACAAAACCGGTAGATCTTTTCATTGTTAGTATTACTTAAAAGAAGTAATGTATATTAAGACTATATCGTTAAGAATTGTTTACTTAGAGTAAAACTTCACGAAACGCCCACTACGTTGCAATAAATAATATGGTCTAAATGGACAGAGTAATTGAATCAGCTCGTTATAGAAGGCCATTACGCCCCCTCTCCTGAATTCCCTCTGGCCGTTCCCTAGTGGCATCTGGCATCGTGAGCCTCGCGTAGCCGTGGCTCACAGACGGCCTCTGGATGAATAAGGGCGGAGCCCAGGCTTCCTGATTGGCTCCCGTGTGCTGTGCCGCTGCGTACCTATGGCATTGCATTCGAGCAGTCGCTGGCGATCGCGCCACTGCCGGCCTCCCTTGCTCGTATCGTCGGTACACAAGAAAAGAGACGCGTCTTAAAATTAGACCATTATGAGTGAGAATTTCGTGCTTCGAGGGGCGTCAATTACTTTTGTTATTAGTCCCGTGAGTTTACTTCATGTTATAGCTGAGAGATGGCAATGTTCTTACCACCGTCAAACGTGAGCTCCGGCACCGACCTACAAGTCAGCGTAAGTGGGTTTCCCCTCCAGATATCTCTCCCAGCGGAGGACGGCACCAGCCGGGACCAGGTCCATGCTCCCGATTGGTCTCCCGGATAGACTATCAGAATGAAGATAGACTATCAGAATATTCTTGCAACGACAGATTTACAACCAGCCGGAACCACATCTAGAAGCCTCGCTTCAAGTTGTGTCTACTTTTAGTTGTAAAAGGACGTGTCCCTTCACTCAATTAAAGGAAATACGAAAGACGTAATAAAATCTAAAAAATGTAATCATCCTTTTTGCCCAGATAATTGTAGTTCCCTTACAACTATTCCATTTCCTGGTTGGGAAGATTTCGGAGATATATAAGGCATTTTCAATGAAATCTCTAATTTTGAGATTACTTATCTTGCAAGGAATGTTTCCTTCTGGTAGAGGTTCCGTCATCTCAATCCTTGCGCAACCGGATTTACGTAAAACCTTAGGTTTTCCAAAAAGTGAGAAATGTTAGTACTTCATTATTTTATAATAAAAATGTCAGGGAAGTATTTTATATTTTCAGATCGGCATTACTGTAACTAATGAAGGAAATCCTTTTTTATTTTGTTTAAAAATTAATTAAATCCATTTTTTAAATATTATATTATTTCTACAGTTAAAAATCTAGTGGCACAGCGTATTCTTCATTTGTGACGAATAAAAAAAGAGAAAAGAAAAGAAGAGAGCGAGATTGACATTTTGCAATAAACCAAACTTAAATTTTCAGATTACGTATTCAGTACAAATCAGTCGTATCTAACGGAATGCGAGTAAGCCTCATGGTGTGATTTATCGTGGAATTACTCAATTCTGACAAGCCACCTAACAAAAAGGTGGATCTTACCATTTCGGTCGCCGGAACGGCTCAAAGCCTTCTGAACTCCTTTGATGTGGACAATAGTAGAACTGCCTGCTCGTTTTCCCTGTAGGTCTGCTTTTCTTTCGTTTACGTTCAAGAGGCTTTTATTATACGTCGAATTCAAAAATACGCATCCTCACTGACGTAGAAGCTAGGGGAAGAAAGAGACGTGTGCCTTGAAGTCTGAATCTTTTCAAAATACCTAACTTTTGAGTATATAAATGTGGAAAACTTTCTGCACAATGCCAAATTCAAGTATATTTAGTTTCATCGGTAAAACGAAGAAAATATTGTGAAAAAAAGTCAAGGTTCTGTGAGACTCATTTTCAATGCATTGATAACATTGTATCTGGAATTCTTAGAGAGCTAGCTGATGTAAAGAAAGGTACTGCGCACGTATACAAATATTATTTTCGGATACACTAGAAGCAAGAAATTACGGATTGTTAGCTCCTGCATATATTGGAAGCGATTTCCAAATACGTAATAATAGTTTCTGAAGAAAGGCCGTAAAGTCGTACTATCTCTAACGAGGTGGACTAGAAACCGAAGCAGAGCGCGGGCGAGCATCATCCTCTCCTCTACAAATACACGCGGAAGCGAAGAAGGGCTGGAGACCTCCACTCGTCGTGCTGATAAGCCGGACAAAACGCTTTTTTATTTATTTATTTATTTAACAGAGTGAGCTGATTATACAACGCTCAGACATATGGCTTTTCTGTTGTTAGGAACGGGCATTTTCAATCGAAAATATGCGAAGGAGGTGGCTACGGCCACCTCCCATTAAACATAGATTGAAGTAGTGCGAATGATAAAGTTGAGGAGTGGTATTGTTGACTTTTTATGGGAGGACTTGGACAAAACGCTCGCGGAGCAGTTGCTAACGACGAAGGGCGCAGCGCAGCGCGGCGCGGCGCGGCGCGGCGTGGCGGCTCCCCCAGGCCCCGCCGCCATCGCCCCATTCAGCGCCGGCGCGGCGGCTGCCTGTGGCAGCGGCATCATCAATCTTGATCGGCGGCGCGGCGCTGTTGCGGTGCGGCTCGCGCGCCTAGCTGCCGGGCGCGGCGGGTGGGCGGGGGTCGAGGGCAGGCGGCGGACTAGCGGCCCCCGCCACCGTATCAATTAGAACCGCCAATTGGCGTGGCCCCGCTCCGCCGCTGCCAGCGCGCTGCCGCCGCCGCCGCCACTGCACGGGCTTCCGCTGCTACCGGTAGCGCCTATGTTGCAATTACGCCTAACGACGCTCTCAGCCTTATCCCGTGTGGCCTCCGTTGATTGATGAATTGATTAATGATTACGAGCGCGTCAACTGCTGAGGTCATTAGTCCAGTAAGTGTGAAACGTTTTTTATCGCAGGAGGTGGCAGTGATATTTCCCCGCTGGATGGCGAGATCCGGCGCCGACCTAGATCGGCTTTCGGCAGTGAGGCCTCGGGGGCCGCGGTATCCCCTGAGAGCGGTGACGAACTTCAGGGAGAGGGTTCTTAAGGCCCCAGCTGCCGATGACAAATATTCACAAATGCAGTCTTTCCTAATTTTCTATAGTGACGTTCGTCACTAAATGTCCCAAATGAATACGATATAAATAACTATAAACCAACGTATTAAAGTGTATTTTAAATTCAATAAAAAATTGCATAAAACCATCATTTAATTTGGACCCTACACGTACAGATAACCATTTAAAAATGACCGATCTACGGCCCCATAATAATATTGTAAGTTTGAAAGTATGTAGTCAAGAAGATTAATATGAGAATAAACTAAAACCTTTGAAAATTAAAAATGTAATATTAAAATATTTTACTTAGTTATGAACTGATATAAAATTTGTTTAAACAAGTATCGGAGCCCCTATCCTCCGGCCCCAGTACGCAGTGCGTAGTCTGCTTTTGCATTGATCCATGCCTGGTTGGCTCCAACATCTTGAGGGCTTAGGGCATCAACTAATGTCACTGCAGTGCATCTGACTGGCAGGTCCTGGACTTCGAGTCCGGCGGTGGCAGGATTTTCAACACTAACTTGTCACCTAGGTCGAATTCAGCCGCTGTCTTGAGAATTCCAGTGGACGGATGGTCTGATCAGTAGAGTTCTGTGGTTTCTCCTATCAATATAAGACAAATGCCAGAACAGTACCGTAATAAACTGGCCGCGTACCGTGCGCGATATTTCCTTCCTCTTCCTTGTTCTTTCACACACTTACACCTGCATGCAATACACTTCCAGACATATCAGGAGAGCAGTCGGGAGCTTAGAGCTTGTCCTGGCTGGGGCGGTGCTCCGGGCGCTGCCGGAGGAAGATTCCTGGTTGAGGAAAATCCCCGCACGCTGACGTAGGTCTGCGCCGGATCTCGCCATCCAATGGGGAAAGATGTCCACCATCTCTCGCACATATAACCTGCACTACACCTACGGGATTAATCGCCTCAGGAGTTGACGCGCCCGGAATCATTAATCAATCAATCCAACCCCTTGGTTTAATTTACTTCGTCTGTTCTGCGTCTGTTCCTCTGCGTATCTTCCTCGGATTAAATCAGTGAATTATAATACTCATGATTATCGTAAAGGATCTGAAATACATGGCCGTGCTTTGGTGGCTGATGAGGGGGGACGAAAAGAACGACGTGAAAGCCGACCTTGTATCCGTATCCGACAAATTACGCAATTTACACATGGACTGAACCTCGAACTGTACTCTCACAGGTGAAAAGAACAGAATCTGACCACGGCTTGTGCAATGTGTTTCCTGCTTCTACCCTTTATCCGCTGTCGTTACTCCTCTTGCTGTATTTCCCGTCTCTTGTATACAGGTTGTCCATCTTGGTCTCTCTTAAGTTAGATGACCTGTGTCTCTACGTATACTCTAAGGTGTCAAATTTTGTTTTCAGATTAATATACACAATTTTTGCAGCTCATTTGCAAACTAGTGTGAATGAAACTATTGAATTAACATTATTTCTATTTAATTTTTAGTCGATGTCGAATACTTCTGAGACGCCCTACGGGTTGTCCTGGGACCAAACAGCAAATTAGACTTGAACAGCCTTTTGATCTCCTGTCAGGAATTGCAATAGTATGACATTTTGCTACAAATTCTTTAAAAGTGATATATTATTACTTAGCCTTACGAAGGTACTTCGTAAGAAGAGACATTTATGTAATCGTGCGCCGAAAAACGGCGAATTTTCAGCAGAAAAAACTCTTAATGCCGGGCCCTCATAACGAAAAATGGTAAAATCCTACTGATAAATATAGTAAATTACTTTCTCTAACACGTGATGTAGCCAGAATCCATGTTTTGTTGGCCCATTACACCGAAAAATCGATTGCCGCAAAACGTCTGTCAATCTGTCCGTCCGTCTGTCTGTCTCTCTATCCGTCCCTCTGCCCGTCTGTCTGTCCGTCCGTCCGTCCGTCTGTCTGTGTGAGTTCAATGCTAGTGCCTAAACCGTTTAGCCGAATTTCTCCAAAATCGATAATCCCCGCTCGATCTGAATGAACTCAAAGCTTGGGAGTTTAATACGGATATTTGGATTTTTGAGGGTACTTTCCCCAAATCATCAAAAACATTTTCAAAATATTTTCAAAAATCTCTCCAAATTTTTTGATTAAACTTCGTCCTCAGATAGCGTAAAGAACGCCTAAGAGAATGGTGTAGATCTCATGTTTCAAAACTACAAAATTGAAGATATATATTTTTGACTCATATAGTCTCTTACAAACTCTCAACAAACTTCAACTCTCGACAAACTTACAAGCTCTTTACAAAATGTCATGTATATATATTTTTATTAAATAGGAGTCGTTTTCGCGTAATTTGGTCTTTATATTAAAGCAATTGATAAAAAAACATTTTCTCAAAACCTCCTGCAACTTTTTAATTTTTTTCCACGAGTAGAAGAAGGGGCTAAGAAGAATGACACGAAAATGACAATCTCATTTCAATTGAACTCTTTAAACGTTCGAAAGTTTTCATATGCCGAAATTATGCGAGAAACTGGGTGCTGTTGTTGGACCACTCGTTTCTTCTGGTGTCCAATATCGTACAGTGTGGTAAAAAAATCTTGAGGGTTGAACGTATTTCGTGAGGCGTAGGGGAAGCTTCCCTTCTTTTCCGTCTGCTCTCTAGCCAACCACCCTACGATGAGTTGGCGAGTTTGTGGGCAGATGCGAAAGCGATTGGTGGCGATCAACGGTTTCCAAGCGATTGGTTTTCAAGTGTTGTTTTTTGCGCTTGTGGAGCTTAAATGGCGACGTTAGCTAAACTACAACACCGTTACCTT
The DNA here is from genome assembly GCA_011170035.1 of Teleogryllus occipitalis. Taxonomy (NCBI): domain Eukaryota; kingdom Metazoa; phylum Arthropoda; class Insecta; order Orthoptera; family Gryllidae; genus Teleogryllus; species Teleogryllus occipitalis. The sequence goes on from BLKR01001614.1 coordinate 197,565, forward strand.
TCTTCCTACGGTGGCGGATTTTCAGCACTAGCTACATACCTGGGTCGAATTCAACCACTGTCTTCTTGTTCTTCTTCTTCTACTTCTTCTTCTTCTTCTTCTTCACTTCACAGTTTAGGCCACAGCCTGTTCCGTTTTCACAGTGTCTCCATATTCTCCTTGGTCTTCCTACATCTCTTCTTCCTTCTGGTGCGTAACACCAAGCTGCATTTGGAAGACTATTATCACCCATTCAACTACTGTCTGGAGGAAAATTCTAGCTGTCGGCTAGCTTCATCGGTAGTTTTCCGTGTTTTCTCCGATGAATACCGGGTGAATCCCTAACAAACGGACCACGGACCACGCGCGACCTTTCCTTCCTCATCCTTAGGAATAGGGATATCTCACGTTCAGCAGGGGAGGAATACCGCCACCTCGTGCGACATAACATGCACTACACTCGCTTAATACTGAAGTAAGGCAGAGCCGGACACACGGTCACTCAGTTCCGATCGTTCTCAGCGACAAGAAAACTGCGAGGAGACTACTGTCAGAAATGGCTAGTTCCGGCACTGTCATCAAGAACGAACGATACCTATATTAGGCCTATTAAGAGGGTTGCGCCTACCGCATCGGCAGACGAAAAGGCAACGGCAACGTTGGATAGCGAGTGCTGGAAGCGTCACAGTTTCTCTCGACGTTTAAGTCTCAAACATTTCTATTAAACATCCTAAATGCATTATTTATTCCACTTTCAATGGAAGAAGTGACACTACGCGTACAAACTAGTGTAGCAAGCTCTACGCCTAAAACAATTAAAATTCGAATTTCACCCGTGCAAGGGATACATTGTTGATAATGATTGTTAAAAACACACGATGCAATCATATCAATGTCGTGATATATTTGTTAATGTCTTGCATCCGCCACTGCCGTTCACTTGTTCAACAGAAGACAACCCATAACGAAGGACTCGTGTCCGATACCTGTCACTCTCCTTTTGTGTGTGGCGACACGCCTCCATTTCATACCAACAACCCTTTGCCATCAGCACTTTCCTTCGGAGCCCTTGCTCTCTCCTGTCAGCCCCAGTTATCTTGCATCCATCCTAGTTTGTCTTTCAACCACATGGCCACCGTATCGTGTCTACGTTGTTAGCAGCCTGCCACCGACCCCCTGTGGTTATCGCGCAGGCAGCCCGACTACCAATTGAACTCGTCTCCCTGACCCTCCCCCATTGTCACAGCCTCTAACATCAGCGAAGGGTGAAACGCTGCAGGCCATTCCCTGCGACACTCCCCGAGAGCATGTGGCCCAAGCGAGCGCCAGAGACGCGAGTGCAAGCGAAGTGCCATGTGGAATGGAAAGGTTCTGAACATTCCATTTTACTGAGTCATCTTGGGCAAGGCACAGTCTGCGAGTACAGTAACTCGTAAGATTGATAGAAAGCCATGCACTTAGGCAATGAGCCCCACAGAGCTGTAATTAATACCTGAAAATGTGCTACACTAACAACGTCGGTGCTTGCGTTCCCATTTTTTTATATAACCACCTGAAGTAACTTGACATTACTCTGGTATTCATAACTATCATCTATTAGGCAGGAAAAGAGATGAAGTCTATCAATACTGCAAAATAGAAGTACTTTTTTCATTATTTATATCCACGCTACGCCACGTTTCACCCGGCCCCTCTCGTCCCGCTTCGGCCACTCGCCATCGCACAGTCCCTGCCTAGTTCCGCCGTCCCTGCCCGCCCCACCACTCCCCCACACCGCTCGGTCGCCGTAGTCTTTATCCCGTCCCATCGCGCAGCCCGGTCCCGCCCGACTGTGTTCCCGCCGCCCCGCCGCACGTAATATTTAGATGCGTTTCGGATTCCAACCAGAAGTGTTCACCAACCACTTTCAATTTCGTCCCTTCAGGAGAAGGATTTTTTAATTCTTTCTTAGGGCTTTCACACATCGTAATAGGAATCAGTAGAGTTTGCTCAGCAACGATGTGTCAGTAAATCAGTTGTTTTTCTATTACACTAAAATATAAAGTTACATCTAATGAATGCACATTTACAAGAGATATTCCCAATTTTTAGTATTTAGTATTTATTTAGTCAAAAAACAGTAAAAACTGTATGTGACGTATGGGGGAGAAGATAATCTGCGCACGCTTTCTTGAGTTCCAGAATCCCTTCCCAACATTTTAAGTTGTACGTAATTGCTTTACGTAACACTTTTCTTGCACGTAATTTCTCTTCTCTATACTTATCGTTTACTATCCGCCTATCATTTTCATCATTCTGATCATAATTCTGGGACACTAGAAAACAAATAATGACGTTAAACAGGGTGGTTCATTGTGCGTTCTTGAATCGCGCACTGGTTCCGATGCGGCCTGCAGAGAGATGGAAAATCGTTTCTTTCTTTAGCAGCATATTTCGGGAGACGAGCGCGTCGGGGCCTATTAATATATCCACTTACAGTTCAGAACACGCCCACTTCGGCAGAACAGAGTGTGAAAATTTCAGCGAAATCGGCCAAGTAATTTTTACGTCTATATGCGACAGACATACGCCCTTCCCTTTATATTTATATGTAGATATAGATTAACTTGTATTATGGGGATGTACTGTGATATAGGTTGGTTGGTTAGTTTTAGTGAGTCCGGGCGCGTCAACAGTGTAGATCATTAGTCCCGTAAGTATAGTGCATGTTTTTCCTCGGGGAGAGAGCAGTGATCTTCCCCCGCTGGATGGCGAGATCCGGCGCCGACGGTGGGCGTGGATCATGGAGAACACGCGAATATCAAGTTCTTCGGGCCAGGGTTCCGTGATCTGAAGCAGTTGATCGAGTTCGAGCGTCCTTGACAGCGCACAGCAGAGAAAGGGCTGTGAGCAACCTGGAATGTCTACACGATTGACGAATTACCTTTTTCCACGAAAACACTCCTCGTGGCACACGAACGAAATCAATGCCAACAATATGTGCGCTTTCTAAACAATCGAATAGTGCGTCTGACGTCTAAGTGTTTAACCCATTGTTGGGTCTCTGTGGGGATAAAAACATTAATCATTCATCCTCACCACAATATAATTAACATACATTTTTTTAATCTTTTGAAATCCGTGGTTTTGATAGTATAACGTTACGCACATCGGATTGATAATCTCAGTTCGCGACTAGAGGTTCGAAGTCGTTAATTTTCAGTGTAAAACATCGTCTGTACATCTTTCGGAAGGCTGGAAAAGCTGGTAGTTCCATGTGGCAGATTTGCGGATTTTAATGCTTGGAAAATAAACTCAAGAATAATCAACCTTCCAGTAAATCCGGAATAATCGCTTATCTTCCTAGTAAATGGTCTGTCTAGGCAATATTAATGACAAGTATTAAGGAAATATTACCGTCTCCGATCACATGATCACTAATATTTAGAAAGAGTGTTCCAAATTTATCATGGCACTTGAAAATAGTTACTTCTAGTTGTAAACGGCTTTGGCTGCAGAATAGAACAGAAAGTTGCAATTAGGTGTGCTGAAATGCTGCGGGCCGTACCACCGGCACGTTCCCAACCACCCCCACATTTCCTATCGTGAGGATTCGAAATATATCCTACCTCATGGAAGACCCAAGAACGCAACGGAGATAAATAGCTACATCCTATCAGTTTGCTGACGACCTTCTCAAAATATTTTGAAAAAGTAATATGAACCAGACTTGATCATCGTCTGAAACTAACTAACTCAATCTCCAAGATATACTTTTTCACAGAGTGAATATCTATGCAACACCAACTATTAATACTACGTGAACATTCCTACTCAGACTTTCAGTCAAAACAGTATACCATAGCACTCTTTCTAGACATAGCACAGGCTCCTATGAACCAATAACTCACAAAGAGACTTCTATTAAACCTACAGATTTCAGGATTTTTTGTATAAGTGCGATTGGTTACTAACGAATAATCATGTCACATTTTTGAAACTTCGGGAGTTTTTCCCTTTGATCAGATTTTGGTCTAACATGACTGGGCTAAGGCGTTTGACGTACAGGGCCCAAGCTCTCAGTTACATAGTCCAAACAGGCACACCCCATTACTTACATACAATCATCAACAACTTCTTAAGCAATAGAATCTTCTCTGTCAAAGTCAGTAGCTCTCTAATACTAGCTGTATCAAGCAGGATTACCTCAAAGATCACCCGTATCACCTGCGCTATTCAATCTTTATGTAGCTGGCATCCGTAAATTAAATTACACCCTTAGCACAATTCGCGGATGACACACATCTCTGGCAATTCAATAACAGAGAAAAGAATTAGAGGCTTCATTCATTACGTAGTCGTTTTCGGTCTTTCATGAGCATGCAACTGACGATGTTGGCTAAGCTATCAAAAGCTGCTCTTGTATGAAATGATAATGGTGCCGAAGACACCGCCTTTAATTATTTAATTTAGAATACAGCCAATGACAAATCACCAAAAAACCAATAACTGGCGAACAGACCTAAGGGCAAAAACCTATTATACCTGCACATAGTAGATCGGCCGCGACGTACAAAATTCAGTCCACACCCCTCCCCAGACCGCATCAAACATTCTCACTCTGACGTACTTCCCCCCCATCCCACTAACAAGAAGCATCTCTTTTGAATAGACTAGATCAAGACCCTAAACTACCGGGTCCTACTAAGAGTAGAATTTCCGTTGGGTGAATATAAGATATTTGGTTATTTTCGGAAAGTCTGTAATGTTATTTCCTCTTATCTTCATATTCCTGTGCTTTACTTCAATTAAGAATGAGCAGTGTCATTGGTTTTGAGTTCTATTACGAACTAGTAGAGTTGAGTTATTTGTGCGACATAAATAAGTGGTATTTTGCTTTTAGTATTTGTTTGTCATCCGAGATTACGGTTGCATATTCAAATCTTTTCTTTTTCTCTAAATTTAGGCCTTAACCTCCAAGTGCACTGGATCTCTGTTTGGTTTGAACTCTGTAACTCAGTTCTTTATCACCGTACTGATTTTTTCGACTTAAATATTTTGGAATCTTGAAAGTTGTCGCTGTCTTTTTAATTAAACGTTTATTTACAATCTGTAAATACATGAGAAAAATAAGTAAACTTGTTTATTAGTTAATTTACATTGATTGAAGAAGATACTCATTAGTATCTCTCCACTAATACAGTTGATTGCACATATAACTACACTTCAAAATCTGAGAGGCAAATCTAAAGGTTTGAATATTTACTTTCTCGTATACGGAGTAATATACGTAGTATAGAGAAAGTTATGTAATGCTACGCGAAAAAACTGCGGATTTTCGGCGGAAAGAAATTCATTGCCGGGATCTGAAAAAGTGCAATAACGAAAAGTGCAATAACGAAAAAGTGCATAAAACCAGTTGCTAAATCAAGGGAAAAAGTCCTCGAGAAAAAAACACGTGACGTAGCCTGAATCCCCGTTTTTTGAGACCTTGATGTCGAAAAAACAATTGATAGCGAAACATACGTTTGTCCGTCTGGCTGTCCGTCCGTCTGTCTGGTGTATGTGAACAACACTAGCGTCTAAACTACGCGTAGGATTTTTTCCAAATTGAAATTTTCCCTGTCGAAATGCCCTGAGTCAAAGCTCTGCGATTTTGAGAAACATTCATTAATATTTGGGGGTACTTTACATGAATCCCCTCAGACGTTTTCAAAATGTTCTCAAAAATGGTCGATAGATAGACATCGTATCACATTCACTACCACTGTAGGTTTGCACTAGTCTGCTCAGCTCGCACTGGACAGACACGCCTGTTCACCGCCGTTAGAGCGCGAGGAATGTCGTGTTAAGCGTGCCTTCTGTCAAATAATCACTAGCATTTCTAATATCGGCCTTGGGGAGGTAGGGACTTACAACAAAGTACAAGAGCCAAAGGAACGGACGTTTCCACCGTGCGGTTGTGCCATAAGGAGTTTTTAATTGTGTCAGGTATTCCGTACGATCATTAGCACTTTGATAATTAATCAATTCACACCTAATGACCACCCTGCCATCCTTGATACAGTGGAACGTGAAAACAATCCCCTACTGTGATCACCTGCCCACGAATGGAGAGGGCACTGAGGCGGAAGCCTCCTCCCTCGTCTACACTCATAAATCACAATGACACGTTTCATAAAAATTATATCTGAATGAGCATAAAAGAATTCATATCTAAATTGGAAATCGTAACTCTTGGCTACATTGCGATAAATACTTGTTTGCAGCCATCATATTCACGTATGCTACGTAGAGGCAGTTAGTGAAAACGGCCCAAACAGATATTCATTTCCCTGTAGAATGTTTATTACATAACGGCACACAGAATTCACTTAATCAGGAATAAGTTACGTTCAATCTAATATTTCCCTCTTTTTCCTTGATATAAACGCGTTAATTGCAATTACGCTACCGTTGTTGTGATATATATATATATATATATATATATATATATATATATATATATATATATATATATACACAACAGAATATATATATTCTGTTTTTTCTCGGTGTGCAAAACAGAACAGAAGTCGGTGATTTGGGAGTGTGAAACGCAGCAGGCCGTCCCCACGTTTGGCGCCGCCCTGCGGGGCGCGTGGGGTTCCTGCCGCCGGGGGCGGCAATTGAGGCGGGGGCTGGAGGGCGGTGGCGTGCCGAGTGGAGCGGAGGGGCTCGTTAGCAGCACGCGCCGGCCTTTTCCTTGCCCCTAGCCCTGCCAGAGCCTTCTTTTTTCTCGCCGTACTAGATACTTACGTTGTAAATATACAGTATTGTAATGCTGGGACACAACACTTTTACAGATTAGTGGACCCGACAATTCTTTTCTTTTTTTAATGTATTAAAGTAATACAATTTAAGTTAAAATCAAGTCATCCAACGAAGATTAACTACGTATTAACTACAGTTCAACTACATATTAACTACACTTTACTATATGTCACTACACTCTACAAATTAAATATTCGAATAATGTGCGCCGCCAGCGTTTGGTTCGGACTTCCTGCTTTCTAGATCCAACGTCGATGTTATTCGGTATTATGAGTCGAAACAAGGCGTACAGTTCAAAAGATACCCATAGATCGCACTTCAAGCAATATCCTGTCCAAACAGCGTAAAGCCCACCTCGTCGATTAACTTTGCAGAAACAACTCCCCTACATGAACGATCGATTTAATTCACATCACTCTTTAAATATTCCCGATACCAATAAGAACAGAATGTAAAAATTTCAGCGAAATCGGTCGAGTAACTTTTGAGCCTACATGCGACAGACATACGCCCTTCCCTTTTTATTTATATGTAGATATAGATTAACTTGCATTATGGGGCTCTGTGACATAAAAAAGTGAATAAATCTTGTTCGTATACATAGTAAATTACTTCCTCAAACAAGCTGTGTAGTCAGGATCTACGTTTTGACAACAAATTCCTTGAAACCGAAATGTTCGTTGAGGGCTATTTGTTCATCTGTTTGACCGACTGACCGTCCGTCCATTCATCTGTGATAAACGTTAGCACGTAAATCGTTCGGACTATTTGCTCCAAAATTGACATTTCCCATCGACCTGACAGAAAGGCTTTGTAAATTTCACACATATCTTAATTTTGGGGGTACTTTACATGAAGCCAACATTTTCAAAAATTTCTCAAAAAGTGCTCAGATTTTTTGGATTTCTTTTTACTCAGCGAGGGTAAAAGACATTTAAAACAATGGCACAGGAGTTACTTGCACCTGCAAGATTACCTAAACTCGTGCAAGCTAAAGCAGGTTATACTTGTAACAACATGAATTAGTAAAGGGTAAATCATTCCTGTTAGTATTGGCAGAGCTATTAGAAAAATCCAGAGAAGAAAAAATACTTCTAAAAATGTACAGAGTATACATTCTGTGCGTATTCTCATTTGTAGTAATAACATTCATCTATCGGTTTGCACTGAGAGTAGTGCCGTCTCCAAGGAGCAATGAAACATTGAACATACATGAAATTACATTATGAAACCGGGAGAGGTGGCTCAGTGCATCAACTGATGTCATTGCAAAGCCTCTGACCGGGAGGTACCAGGTTCGAGTCTCGATGGCTGTAGGATTTTCGACTATGCTTGTCAGCTAGGTCGAATTCAGTCGCTATCTGGAGGAGAATTCTAGAGGCCGACTGCTCCAATCGGTAGTTTTCCGTGGTTTCTCCGATCAACACCAAGCGAATGCGGGAGAAGTACCCTAACAAACGGGACACGAACCGCGCGAGATCTTTCTTTCCTCTTCCTTGACCTATCGTCTTCCCTTACACATTCATATCAACAACGTGTGATACTTCAGGCATGATTGACTGATTATTTCGTATTTCCAGAGTAGAAAGAGTTCGATTTCGTAGATAATTAATCCCGTAAGTGTACAACACGTTTCATGACCGGTGGTTTCGTTGTTGTTCCCTCCCTAGATGGTGAGATTCGGCGCCAAATTACATCTCGACGTGCGGGGTTTTCCTATCCAGGTGTCTCCCACCAGCGGGTACCACCGAGCCAGTATAAGCTCTAAGCCCCCAACCGCTCTCCAGTCATGTGGTTGTATAGTGCATGTAAGTGTGTGTAAGAAAGGATTGAGAATAAGACAAGGAAGAGGAAGTAATGATCGCGCCCGGTCCATGGCCCCCTTTGTTAGGGTACTGCTTCGGCATTCGCTTGGTATGGATCTGAGAAACCACGGAAAACTACCGGTCGGAGCAGCTGGGCGCTAGAAGTCTCCTCCAGACAGCGTCGGAATTCGATCTAGCTATCTAGCTAATGTCGAAAGTCCTGCCACAGTCCAGATTTGAACCCTAGGACATTCCGGTCACAGTCACTGCAGTGACTTCAATTGATGCTCTCAGTCACCTCAGTCAATAAACGTGATTTACTGATTTATATGTTGGTATGATTTTGACTGAAAAAACAATTCACAATAATAATGCCGAGCTTCCTTTCGTCTTACATTTAAAATTACCCAAAAATTAACATGGGAAATATTATCATGGGTATGTTTCTTCATTTGGTCAAAGGCTGCCAAAGTTCTCCAAGATACATATAGACGTCAACTATGTCTCATAATTTTTTCCAAAATTTTAACTCCGAGTAATAATACGAAAAAAATCAAAAATCGAAAATTCGTATAGTTTCTGAAATCTTACAAAATAATGAGGAAGTCGTTCTGAGATTTTGGGAATATAACTTTTAAAATGACACCAAATATGCGCTCTATTCAAAATTGAATTAAGCTTGCGGGCATTTTTATCCCCCTTATCCTGCTACAGCCTTTGCTTTGGCCAGTTCAGCATCTTCAGACGGAAGACGCTCTTGCGAGTGGTAAAAGGAACTGGAGACAAACTCATTAGTACTTAAACGAAAGTACGCTTGTCTGAACGCCAGGTTTGAAAAGATTGATATTCCCAGATCATGGCGCTAGAGACGATCGATTTCACAATATAAAATAAGAAATTTTACAAAAACAAATTCATACTATTTCAAACATTTGCAATAATGTTTTGTTTACAATTCCATTTTATGCTATTATTTTAACTGAAAATAAGGACTTCCATTACGATAATGATCTTCTAATTTGGAAATAAAATAACCTGTATCTTGACAAGAGATCCCAATCGTGAAAACTTTTTGTCGAAGCCTGGTCTCTAAATGCAGTGACTTGTTGCTGAAATACCAAACTTTGTCTAGCATGACAATAATTTATTAAGCGTGAACTTTTACCAATATTGAAAACAATTCTCTTACACAAAACCCACTACAAATTGTAGTTCTTTTTGTTACAAACTTTCCAAATATTTAAAATGTACAAACTTTCCAAATATTTCCTATTCGAATAGCATGTGTTCTTAGAACACGGAGATTCTTCATTACAAGTATTTATCTTATAAAACTATTTATTCTCAATATTGATGACGAAAAATAAAATTAAGTTGTCTTACTCGAGTGCTTTTCCGTTTTCACTATCACATTTCATTATGAAATTTCGCGCCTTATTTTTGTTTTGTCGTAGTTCAATCAACTGTTACGAGAGAGCGCTGTTTCACTCAAGAGGTGTCTAAGTTTTTCCTTGTTCACTTTGTATCGACAGTTGCATTTTGTATCGAGTTTTATATCGAGAATTGCACGTAGTGATTGAATACGACCATTTCTCATTAACTTAGGCATTCACGAAAGTTGGACAGTGAATCTACTTATGAAGAAATAATGACAGACAGGTGATTATTTTCCCTGAAACCCCATTCCGACTGAAATTCCTGTTAATTTGGAATCTAGTTGTGCTTTTCATTGGCTGGCGCAAGGGGCGTTAGTATCACCTGAGGGACTTGCCATGATCACGAAACTAACGCCCCTGGTGTCGGGCAACCCAGATTGCAACTTGGGAGGACTTTCAAACCAGATAAGGCTAACTATCACTATTAGCGTACGAAAACTCAACATCCGTATTCTTACAAACTTATCTGCATAGTTTTTAATTATTATTTTATTTAATTTAATTTGCTTCCTTATTTCGAGTATCATAACATAAATGAGAATATAAACCGTGGTAAAATTTCTGAAACAAGATTTAAAATATAAATTTTAATATTTATAGACGGTACATTTTTTCACTTGTTCCAAATTCCTTGTTGATGCAAATTATTACTATTAGGTACTTAAAAATGTAGTTGATTTATCACGTGCATGAAAGAACTAATGTGTCATTCATTAGATTCTGCCATTAAGAGTTGGGGGGGGCTTCAGTAATTTATGCTGAATATAAAGTGTGTTTTCATTTGTTGTCTTATAGTTGATATTTATTACATGAACAGTTGATATGTTGAACGACGTTCAACGGAAATACAGGTTTTGGGGTCCCCTAACCGAAAACAATGTTTTTATTGTTGTTGTGTTTTTCGAAACGGTCGTCCGTCTGTCGTCTGTGATCAACATTAGAGCCTAAATTATGCGTCGGATTTCGTCCAAACTGCATCCTCTCCGGTCGATCTGAACTCAGTCAAAGCTCGGCGATTTTGAATAATATTCTTTATTTTTTGGGAGGTACTTTACAGGAAGCCCATATTCAAAATTATCTCAAAAAATGGCTCCAATTTTTTTCTTTATTTTTTTTTGTGAGAATAGAGTGAATAACATTTATAAATGTCCAATTTTCACTGTTAACTCTGAATATTTGAAAATTGCAAAAGTTTGCAATGTTTTCGGCGTTTTCATACAACTACAAAATTGAAAGCAGAGATTTCTCCTTCAAATTAAATTTGTTCTACATAATTAGTTCTTCCTAGAATGTCATGTGCATTTTCTTGAAAATTTTAGAACTTTTCGCGCAATATTGATTAAAATATGTGCAATGTTGGAAATAATAAAAACAAGAATTTCTCAAAAACCGCTTCAATTTTTTTCTTCTAACATTTTGTAGGGATAGTGATAAATGTACTGCATAATATGACATTTTGCTCTTTTCTTTTGTTTTTTCAAAACTTTCACAATTGTAATTTTGTTTTGACATCTCTGTCCCGTTATAAATACTTACATAACCGGCGATTTGTATACCTTATTTTATTTATGAGTACTTGTGCTTCAAATGACGTCGTATAAAGTTGCTCGAAAATTCGAAAGTTTTCTGAGTAAGTAGGGTCAAAATTCCGCCTTTTCAAAAACGCTCAATTCTTTTGTTTATTAAAAAATTTCGCATATGTATTTTATAAAATAATTCTCAGGTCGTTAATATGCACATTTCCTGCGATTTGTATACATTATTCCATTTGAGAGGAATGTGCCTGAAACTACTTGCAATTCAGTTTTTCGAAATGTGCAAAGTTTTCTATGAAAAAGAGCTTCAAATTTCGCATTTACAGTAACACTTAAAGGACATTTTCTCAAAAACGGCTCCAAAGTTTTCAACGAAAATCTCCATATAGGGCGAGGTTTTACTCTTCTATAATATTATTAGAGCCGCCGACCTGGGTGGCCTAGTTGGCTAGAGCATGTGCCGTCTCAGTCTCAAGAGTCGCGGGTTCATGTCCGCCGTGGGCACGACTGTTTGTACTTTGTCTTTCATGTATGTACATGTTGTTACGGAAGGCCTTGTGCGTTTGCTTACCACAGAACGAGGAGCCCGCAAAGTGAGTTAGCGTCTAGTGTAAAGATTAATATGTGTTCCCATGAGGGACATAGCGAGTACCCGGCGCGAATAGTCGAAATCGGCATATCCTGAAGCTGGAGGAGCCCCAGAAAGAAAAAAAAACTATTAACGTAAAAGTTAATAAAAATTGTTCCTGTGTATACAAAATTACGTCCCTAATACGTTGAGTAGTCAAATACATGTTTTATGGGTTCTTGATAAAGAACAATCAATTGACGGCAAAACGTCTGTCTCTGCGTCCGTCTATCTGCGATCGAAGTCTAAACCGATCTAAACCGTTCAGACGATTTTCTCTAAAATTGAGAATCCCTAATTGATCTGAACGATCTCGAGGCCCTACGAGTTTGAGACGGGTATTTTGATTTTTGGAGTACTTTACATGAAGCCTTAACAACATTTTCAAATTTTCTAAAAATGGATTTTTTGTTCAATTTTTTTTCTCGGGTAGCGTAAAGGACAATTAAAAGAACGGAACAGGTCTCATTTTCGTTGAAATCCCTGATATTTTGAAAATAACGTGAGTTCAACATTTTTTGAGCGTCTTTCTCCTAATACAATACTCAAGATAGACATTTTTTACCTTAGTGAAATCTGTTCTTCAGCCATTTTTAAATATTTTTTTCTCAAAACTGCTGACAATTTTACTTTAAGTTTTCTCCTCGTAGACATCATAGAACAGGAAAAAAATGTTCTGGTCAAATTAGCAGCAAACTCTCTGCATTTTCGAAAATTGAAAAAAAAGACAAAAAATTACAATATTGAAAGTAGAGATTTTGGTGTTAATGAAGTCTGTTTTGAAAAAATAAATTTTTAAATAAGGTCATTTCATTTTTTAAACAAGTAGTTTTCGCATAATTTCTACTTGAACTTTATGCAAAGTAAAAGAATTCTTAAAAACGACTCTAAATTTTATTTTTAATTTTCTTCCACGGATAGAGCGAAAGACGCTTTAAAATGGCATAGGTCTTATTTTCGTTGGACTCTATGAATTCTAAAAAATTGCAAAGTTAGAAGTAATGGGAGAAAGTTTGTGCAGTAATAGAAACATTACTCTTTTTTATGATGGAATTCAGACAAAAAATATCATGTAGAACTTTTCCAAGTTAAGATGTACCAATATAGAACATTGGAGGAAAATCTGACCGTCGTTCAAAACGATTTTGCTGACTATATTATTTTTGATATAACAAGAGTATTTTTGAAGAAATAAAGTGATTTAAGAGACATAAAAGTTATACATAATATGAAATATACATCAATATTAAAATTAATAATAATAATAAGAATATCTAATATTACTAAATAACAACAATTTACAGCAAGTTACTCAAATTCTACTATATAAATGTAGGTAAAGCATGCATTAACTCACGTTGACGAGTTACCAAAAAGATCTTCAGTGTCGTTCTGATTGTCACAGGCAACCTTCAGGAAGAGTGATGTATTCCACGTATCCCAGCGCAAAACTTGAACTCAGCAGCGTGGTGAGGAGGGAGGCAGGTGCCTCGTACGGTGCGCTGGGGCAGAAGGTGCCAACCGTGGCGTACGACGCCGCCCCGAGCACGTGACATGCTCGTTTTACGAGAATTTATTCGACCAGCAGTTATTTGCTCGTCTTTCCACTCAACCCGTAGCTCAGTTCAGCTAATATATCTTCAGAGATGACCTTTTTCCAAAATCCCTTTTTGCGAGTTGAATAACCAAGTTTTGTTATCAAAATACAATGCGTTTGGATATTAATTTCTGCTTTCACGCTACAGGAGAATCCTCATTCGGCTCCCCTGCCGTGATTTTCCTCAATGAAATCTTTCAGTGAGGTGCTTTTGAGTGAGTTTTAGCGATTTCACCATCTCAGAACTGTCTTTTTTGGTTACCTCTCTCCTTTGCGTTCGTCACCCACTATCTTAAACGACAACTTCTTTTCTTATTCGACAGCGTAAGAACTCCCACTCTGTGCGCACAATGTATGGACTTGTACACCTTGCCTGGCAAAACTCAAATTACCGAAATACCAGCAGGAATACTGCATATAGTAGCACGTATTTAGGGTAAAACCAGAGCGAAAACATAATTTAATAAATAACATCTATTAATAGTCAATTTTTCAATGACTTTATACATTTTTTCTGGGGGTTATAATGTGATAATATTTTTTACACAAAAGGTAAGTCAATTTTTTGCCTGACAAGATATCACACAGAGTATGATAAGAATTTATGTCAATGGGACGTATGTATTGGAGTCGATCACTTGTTTGTCGGGGTATGTAGTGGAGTCGAACACTTGTTTTTCGGGCCCGTGCTCATGGGATCTCATCGGCTGAGATGACTCAGGGTGTTATCTGATGTCATTGCAGTACCTATGACCGGAACACTAGTTGCAGTCCCGAAGATGACAGGGTTTTTGACTCTAGCTCGATAGCTACGTGGAGTTTAGCCGCTGTCTGTAGGAGAATTCTAGCGTCCGGCTGCTCTTAACGATAGTTTTTCGTGATTTCTACGATAAATACTAGGCGAATGCCTGGACCGGCACGATCTTTCGTGTCTCTTCTTTGTCCTATCCTCACCCCTTTTTTACACACGCACTTACAAGTACTACATTTCTTCATTTTCGGGAGCTTAGAGCTCGTCCCAGCAGGGGCGGTAACCTCTGGTGGGAGAGACCTGAATAGGGAAAACCCGCAAGCCGACGTCTAGGTAGGCGCCGGATCTCTTCATCCAGCGGAGGAAGACCACCGCCATCTCCCGTGATAAAATATGCACTACACTTATGGAACGAATTACCAAAGCAGTTGACGCGTTTGTAAACACGAAATAATCAAATGATCGCGCCAATCAAACAATCAATTAACCAACCAGCGCGAGCGTTGAGTTCTGAAGTTGAGTTCTGCAGGGTGTTCAGTTGCTACATTGTATAACGAATACAAAAGACTCCAATTAGCTCCATCTTGTTACAAAGGTTGTTGCATACCTCACTAATAGAACTATATTCATTTCAAGTGGGGGGTCTGCAATATCGTTGTATGTTGGTACTTAATGTGAAATGCGTATTGGCTCGAGATTACATTCTTTCCGGGCGTGACACCGAATGTAGTAGTTCCACCTACATCCGGACGTGATTATAATTTTCTTTTATTTCGAGTCTCGTGTTCATTTTCAATTCATGCTTCACAGAGCTCTTTTCTTGATAAATCGCATATAGTATACTGTCAGTACCGAATTATATTTCGTGGCTGAAGACCACGAGCAAACATACGTCTTACTATCTGTAGCAAATTACAATGATTTTGCAGTCTGTCACACTTGAAATTGATGCTCCACGCCATATAGGGGTCCATGCCATTTAACGTCCTATACCGTTTAATATCCCATTTCTTTTTCAGAGCCTCCAGGTATCTAAGATGTCCCGCGGATTCTAAATCCCCCTACCGTCACGTCGCCAGCTTTTTACCAGCACACGCCTAATGACCTCACTCCTTTAGGACTTCTCGTCACTTTAGGACATCTTGCATCGACTAGGGCCTCGCGCAATGTAGTCTCCAAATGCCTAGGTCCCCGTGCTTTTTGCGGAATTTCTTTTCTTTTTCTAAATAGATGATTTTTCCAAAAAAAATGCTATTAAAAATAATATTTGTGTTAATATCGACCTCTTCTTCAGTCCGTGAAACACCAGTCAACTTCATACAACAAGAACTACTTGTTTTTAGAAAATGAAAATAGCTCATTTTATGAATTACTATATATTATTAGTATTGGGTCTGTTGCCACGTGAAGTCCCATTGATGCAGAAAAAGGCAACGCCCTTCCGCAGATACGGGAGTCTCAAATGAGTTCTATCAGTCAAACCTGACTTTTGATCATGGTCCCAAACGTTTGCCTATTCTCTCTTCTCGGAAACACCCTCCCTTCTGCGTCGTGGCCTCCCAATCATTCTAGATTAGCGGTCGCCAACCGTAGGTGGTCCGCAAAAAAAATAGTGGTGGTCCACAGAAAAATCAGGATATTATTTGTTTGTCTTTTTACTTTCACGCATACTACGTAATTACGTAGTAAACGAAAAATATCGTAAAGCTTCAGACTATTTTTCAGAGGAAAGCTCGTATTGTGAGACACTGACTTCGAAGGAGAGGATATTTTTTCATGGTCATATTCAAGTTTTCGAGAAGATGACTAGTATTCCCATAATTGAGGAACGTCTCTGATCATTATTTTGCAAGTGTTCCTAATTATCCTTCTAAAAAAGTGACCCGCGAGAAATGAAATTATGAATTTAGTGATGAGTGAGTGCCGGAAGGTTGATCACCGCTGCTCGGGAGTGCCATTGTAGGCTTCTAGATGGTCCCTGAACAACTTGCATGAGACAATTTGAATGAGAAATTGACTTTTACTGAGACGCTTGAATGTATTTCATGTCTTAAAATCAGTTATTTTGTAAGATCTGACGTATTATGCCTTTAAAGGTTTGTTAAGAAATAATATTCCAAAACTAATCTTTAGAGTAATTTCAGTTTGGGTACATAGATATTATCGCGCTTCCTGTGGCTTCTTCGGTTCTGAGGTCCTCTGAATGCAAGGGACTTCTTCTTTGCACACAAAACGCGAAGGTAAACCATGTATGTTACAGGCTGGTTATAAACCCTCTACCCTGCACGCGATAAATCGGTACAAGCAATAAGTTCACTTAGTTGACCGTGCCGCACTATTTTAAATAACTGTTTCGTAAACGACAAAGGTCGATGATAAGTTTAAATTGAATGAACATGAAATAGAAATATGATAAATGTATAATGGAGTTTGTTCATTTATAAATATCCCTTACCGTCCTCTATACTGGACATATTTCTGTTACTTTCTCTTCTCTGCGTGCGCGGTTGGTCATTCGATTTGCTTATTACTGTTCTTCTGGCTCGTAAGAATGGAGAAGTTCATGGATAAGAAAGCAACTAACCGTCATAAATGTTTAATACTTGCGCTGACACGTGTTCCTAATAACTCGCGGCTGAAATGACATGGAGCAATTACTCTCTTTGAGTGAGACTTTCTCTGTATTCATTCGTTGTACTTATCTGATTTGATTCGATTTATTAAGATGCGAAAGGAGAGCGGAACAAAACGTGCACATCTGTACTAATGGTACCAATGCCACACAAACCTTGCCAATGGAATGGACTCTTACTTCACGAGCAGTACTTACCTTTTTTGAAAGAAATTATTTATCCAATGAGTAAATTATTTTTATTCTGTACGATTCAAGCCATTTGTGGTAATATGTTGACATGTTTCATTTCATTTTAAGTACAATTTGGCAACATACTACCGCATGCAAGAAAACCAGAATTCAAGTAACTTTTCAACTTATTTTAATAGTCCCTTCAACGTATTAGAGATCCAATGGGCACGTCAAAATTTTGACCAGAATCCTGTAGTCATACATGTTGAAGGAAACAATTTGCTTGATTCTGTACTGCTGCTGCTGCTACTACTACTACTACTACTACTACTACTACTACTACTACTACTACTACTACTACTACTACTACTACTACTACTACTACTACTACTACTACTACTACTACTACTACTACTACTACTACTTCTACTACTACTGCTACTACTACTACACAGCAACCTCCAGAATATACCCCCAAGGTCACAATGCACTTATCCAGACTATAAGTACACATAGGGTAGACAAAACAGCAAACAACAGGCAAAGGGAACAATCATGCACATGGGAACAAAAGTAGTTAAGAATTTACGAGCATAAACAAATGAGTCGAGCATGCATCCCTTAGTTACGTTTCACCTTCCACCTTTCTAAATAACCCAAGTCCTCTTGTTTCGAGACACAATAATAAACATACATATGTGGTGCCTTCAAAACCCATTACAACACAAAAATAACGGACATTGAGAACACCAAATAGTGCCAAACTTACGCCTTTATTTCATCGCTGCTACTGCTGGGCCGTTCAAGACTACTTGCTGGTACTTGCAGTGTTGCATGGTCTGGCCGTTCTAAATAATTCACTGCGAAGAGGAAAAATATTTCTTTGATTCTCAACTCGAAAATCACCAGAAAAGATTTTGTTCTTAAGGCTAGATATGCTGGTTTGGGCTCTTGGACGACTAGATGATTTGGAAGTAGCTTCTATACCATGAAGCTAAACTACACAAATATATTAATGTCCCTGCTCGACAAATATTAATAATCACTCATTAGGAAGTGCCGTTGATGTAACATCCCTCTCCGGACCGTACATCACCCAACTCCAACTGTGATATTTTGAAAAAAATTTTTTATTTTGTCACTCTTACATTGATTTTACTATCTTCTAACAAAATGTACGATAATGTAAATTACATAATAAAATAAAATTTTATTTACGTTAGGTGTTAGAACACAAAGACATGTATATATATGTGTATATATATGTATATATGTCTTTGTGTTCTATATATATATATTAGTTTACTTACGTATTGTGATTCTCATTTCTTCCTTGTTCTTCCTTGTATTCTTTTTAGAGTTAAATGCTGCAATGTCTCATTGTTCTGAATGTATTTGAGTATGTTCCAGTATTGTAGAATAATAAAATATAATTATGAAAGCATTGTTTGCATTCGTGTGTAATATTAATGTCAAAACTTTAAAATGTTTATGAATAAAGTACCATTAAATTACATTTGCACATTGGAAAATACATATGAAAACATATCTACGGTTGTTATCAGTTCAGTACCGATTTGTCTGCAGACCGTCTAGAAATATTTATAGTTATTTTACTTTTTATCTTGCAATGGAAAAATTGAAATTGGTTATGAACATTTCAAGGCAATTTACAGAACATTCAGAGAGTTTAAAAGTTACATTCATATTAATTGGTGTTGGTATTCATGTCCATTCTTTTCCCCTTTTCAATATTGGTGCAATATCAAACAATTATAGACGGTTTTGTGTCACAAATCTCTCTTGGCTGCGCATCAATTTACACATAGCTTTTCTCTTATTAAGCCATAAAAGCTAAATAGCCATAAAATCCTTTGTGTCTGCACATTCTAGTGACCGCATTAGAGCTACTAACAGGTCTTTGTCCTCATACATGTCCCGGGATAATCGTGATTGCTGGTAGTTGTTTATTGTCAATAGGAAACTTTCTTGCCAGCATCTGCAGGTGTTGAATAGCGCTTGCTGTGAAATCACATTATGAACAGTCATTTCACAGTTGAAGTCCGCATTCAAATGTCTTTCGCAATTAGCAAGAAATGATCAGCAATATATTTCGTGTGTGCTAGATTCTCCGAAGTAGCACCTTCCAGCGAAGTACTTGGGCTTCATCTTGTATTCTAGAACAACTCCAACTCTTTGATATTTGTGAAGAGAAACATTTCCGAAGATTATGACTCCGGAGGGGGGGGGGGAATTGTTAAGCAATAATACGAATTTCTGTAAATAAAAACCCATCATTTTTGGAGCCCCAAGGAGTGTTGAGAGCAACTTCTTGTAAATTTGCAGTTATTTGCACTTGTGGACGTGAATTTGCGTTGAAATGAACAACGTATCATTTTATAATCTAATATTGGAACTCATAATTCTGTAAATGAAGTGTGATGTTGTTTCTCCTAAAAGGTTATGCCCAGATCATGATGCATTACCCAATGTGCAAACTACAGAATATAATTACGATCTTTAAAATTAAACATCTAGTGGCGCAACCACATTTTTCTTGGGCGAGGTGGTGGCAATAGTTCTACAAACAATTCACACTGTATTGAAATCCATTGTGTGCCAACATGAAATACAAGTTGCAGAATATATTTTGTAATGATTTTTATAATAATGTGAACAAAATAATTTGTAATATTTATCTCAAAGAGTGTCAACAAAAGAATATAAATTATTAAAATATGTTTATTTTCTATTTAAAATGGTAAAAACTATTATTGTATTATTATAACAAAATTATCATAATACCGATCAATGTCTCCCATTTTTAAATTGTGTCTCCGGGACGATCGCAATTCAAAAATCCTCGTCATTTAAAGGGTTTTTATAGTTTTAGTTTCTCATAATAACGATCGTAACATAATTGATTCACTTCAAAAAAATATAATTATCTAGCATCCACTTTGAGATTCATATTATTTAACCTTATGTCTTAAAGAATGCAATAAAATGGGCATGGAAAGATTTTTTAAGACAGATGAAAATGGCGCATAGAAAAGGGGAATCCATATTTTCCCTTCAATGCCCACATTCAACGTTTATGGTTCGATAGAATGAATGTCTAAAGTGTTGCCACTACGTGATTCTAACTGAAAGCCGTCTTCGGTACGAGCAGAAAAGATGTATGGTGGTGCAAATGGAGTGAAATTTGCATTTAAGCATTCGACATTCGATTGATTTAGCAATCGGATGAAATGGCGGAATCGAGAGCTGAATTGGTAGGGCCAGCCCGAATCATACGAATACCAGACTCATCCGAGGCCGACCTAAATGAACCCCCCAAGAAGCTAAATGCAGGAATGTGCCCATTTATTTTGGAGAAGTAGAGCATTTTACTTAAGTACCCGAAATTCTGATCATATATGTACCTAGATTTCACTATTAATGATTCAAACACAACACTGTATAATCTTCGAATCGTACGGGACCGGACATGTTTCAACTCACTTGAGATAAGTTTCTGATCAATAAAGGTGCCCTAAAACCGTAAAACAAGAAAATGAATATGACTGATATAAAATATCACAACACATTGAGTAACATGTCTATTCACACTAATTTTGGAAATATGATTACATCGCTTAGACGCTAACAAACTCATTATTGTCCTGAATTCCTTTTCGCTGCCAGAAACAGAAGAGAACGGTACTCACATGGCCTTCAATTCATCTAGTTGTCAGTTCTTCACCGCGACAGTCTTTAGAACCTCATTTAATGGAGAGAAGGAAAAGTGTGTTTCTTTCTTTTGACTTAATCTTTCTTTTTGCCATTATTCTAAAGAATTCACTCCAAGACAATAAAAATGATTCGATTTTCTTTTCTGCGTTTGACAGATTCCATTCAAGACCACAAAAATATTATTTTTAGTCGTAAATCACTGGCGAAATATTTTTCTGCCGAAGACATGTGGGCAATTGACAAGATAATGAGGGACCATTTGGAACAAGTTTTACTGTATAAAAATATAGAATTACTATTAGTAATAGAGCTTACTTCACCAACCAAGAGTGTCACTCAAAATGCATCGTTCAGGCCAGAGGACAATTATTTTGACTGGTTCTAAAGCAGCTGAGTATCAATGAAGACCACATCTCTCTACGAAATGTTTTCTTCTTCTGTGAAATATATTCTTCCGCGGACTATATGGACTGGAGTGCCAGCAAATAAAGCCTCGGAAATGTCGGTTCAAAGAATGCAGTTCTAGTTAGGGAGAGTTTTTACGAGGGCTTTTATTTTGTTCCGATATTATCACTAAATATAATGTTCTGAGGATTAATAAATTTATATTGAGAAGCATGAGAGAATATTAAAACGAATTCTTTGATAGACAATACGCACGTTGAAGATAATCGATAATAAGATAATATCCTAATCGCGTAGTTTCAAAGGATCCGCTCCATCCACTTTCATCACGCTTTCCAGTAAATTCGCAATATACTGATTCTTAATAAAAAAAAAATCTCTGTAATACTACTTTAGTTAGATTTGAAGTGCTTATTTTTTTGTATTCTATTTAGGTTTGAAGCGACCATTCACCTGTTGGTGGAATGCCAAAAATGATAGGTTGTACCACTGCCTAAACAAAAGTTAGTCAACGTTGTTAAATGAATGTGAATCATTTCCATATGCTACCGTTATGATTTTAGCGAAATTCGTTTCAAAATATCACTCACGTGACTAAATAGAGTAGAATATATTGCTATTTAAGAGAACAAAGCCTAACTTAAGCCACAGTAATAAAACCCGTACTAACTGCAGTGATGTACAGTGTACTGCAATGAAATGCAGTGACGTTTTTCAGGATTAGGAAAGGCCAACAAAAATATGGATAAAGGGCGCTGCGTATACTTACCGTTAATGTATACATGAATTGGTGCTGAAAGGACATTCAGTGAATTGAAGAGATGAGTACGGAGTGAAGATAGGAACATTTTATCATTTTTTTAGACTTGCCTATTTGTGTTTTTATTTTATTGTTTACTTGTATTGTATGCCTGTTTGTTTTAATATCGAAGCGTGAAACCTAATGGTAACAGACATCGAAAAACTAGTTGTCTTCGAGAGTATGTGTATGTGTATGTGTATGTGTGTGTGTGACAGTGACAGAACCAAATAAGTCTTTGAAATCGTATAACATTGAGCTTATTGGTTAGGTTAGTCGAATAAAAGAATATAAAATGGTGACGATCTTTAACTGGTATTCATTCACAACAAGGAATAGAGGAACACCAAAAATCGGTTGGAAAGGCGATGTTCAGAAGGATATGTGGAAAATCAGATTTGGGGATTCGAAGTGAAAAATCAATAAAAACGAAATATTGAGAAGATCTGGTTGAGCATGCCAAAACATTTAAGAAGATATTTGTGATGCCTCTAGAACAAGAAACAGAAGAACACGTGCAGGGTTGCATAGGCGAGAGTTATACTGTATAAGACGACATCACATAGATCACGTGATAAGATGATGTTCAGAGAGAGCTACCACAAAAGTATGTGAATTGGGAATTGCATGTGCAAAACCGAGAACAGAAAATACTTCAAACTTGTAGATGAGCACACCAAAATATTTAAGTAGTTATTTTATCGCCTCCCGGCGACGAAGATGATTATGTAAAATACCATGGAGAAGATTCAGAGGAAGGTGAAAAAGAAAAAGATAATGAAAATTATTAATAAGAAGATAATGAAAAAGAAGATGATAAAGAAAAATATGATGATACGAAGGAGGATTGCAAAAAGTTTAAGGATGAAACCGTAGTCGGTTGATTATTTTGTGATTCCGGGAGTGTCAACAACTATTGTCATTTGTCAACTACAGATCAGACCAGCCGGCAGCAAGACTTCTCGTCCAGACAGTGACAGAATTCGACCTAGCTAATGTCGTTAGCGTCGAAAACCATTCTACTGTCGGGACTCGAACCCTAGGACTTCCCATTCAGTCGCTGTCTGGAGGAGAATTCTAGCGGCCGGCTGCTCTGATCGGTAGTTTTCCGTGGTTTCTCCGATCAACATCAGGCGAATGCCGGAGCAGTACCCTATCAAACGGGCCACGGATCGCGCGCGATCTGTCCTTCCCATTCCTTGTCCTATCCTCTCCCATTACACACACACACACACTTACACTAACATGCACTACACCACCACATATCCCGGGAGACCGGTCGGGAGCTTAGAGCTTGTCCCGGCTGGGGCGGTGCCCCACTGGTGGGAGAGTCCTGGTTAGGGGGAAACCCCACTAGCCGACGATAGGTCGGCGCCGGATCTCGCCATCCAGCGGGGGAAGATCACCGCCATCTCCCGAGAAAAAAACATGCACTACACTAACAGGACTAATGACCCCAGCAGTTGACGCACCCGGAAACACGAAAAAATCAATCAATCAACCTAGGACCTCCCGGTCAGAGGCACTACAGTGACGGTAGTTCACACTCTGAGCCACCTCAGCCGATGGGGCCCGTAGTCGGGAGCCGAGGAGCCAGTCATGGGAGGGGTGGCAGCCACTCCAGCGCCGCGCCGCGTTCGCTCCGCGGGTGTGTCGCGCGCAGATAAAAGAGATGAATGTCCAACCCCGAGGCGGGTCCCTCCCCCTGGCGGCTGTCGCTCTCCGACGGCCAGAAATAGCGAGGGCGCCGCCGTGCTCCCACCCCTGCGCGCCGCCTCGCCCGAAACACGCCGCCAGGCCCCTCGTCCTACGAATTTTGAGCAATGAGGAGTAGTCACGAGAGTAGACGCAAATTGAATGAGGGTCATGGAAAGGGAATGGCGTGCATGACTCCGTTTTTGACGGCGAAAAGGGTAAAAATGAAAATAAAGAGAAGAATACCGTTTTATAGAATTTTATACAGGATATGACTCTGTAAGGTGGAAATCGCGAACACACAGGAAAAACAAACTGAAGTATAGAGGCCTTTGAAATGTGAGTTTCGCGCAAAACGGAAGGAAATACGTAGAGCACAAAATGAAAAACAAGGTAATGTGTAATGTTGAAAGAAAAAATTATTGATGAAAAATGGATCATCAAAAGGATAACAACAATTGGAAAATGAAAAAAGGACCACCAAAATTATTGTCTGCCACCATACGAATTCTCATAGAAAGTTTAGTGGCTGGGAACAAGTAAATAGGAAGGAGAAAGTAACATTTCACGGCATTACGGTCGATGGAACTTTTTGAGGCATGGTGATGGATTGAGAACGGATTGATTTGGGGATGTGACGAACGATATGAAATGCAGACAGTCGAGGGCAATTATGACGAAACCAGATTTTTATTTATTAATGTTTTAAGTAATAATGTTAAAATGAATGCTTCATTCAGTTCGATTAGAAACACCCAAGTTGTAAGTCGTTCCCTGACATTTAATTCCAGAATAAACAGCATCATTGCGTTGGCATCTGTTATCAAACGGAGCGTACAAATTGCCCTGTTGACCACAGAATGTAGGAGGGAAATGCCGTTAGAGTTTGATTTCTGTGCTTGAATTATTTCCTAAATTTACTATTTTCATAAATAGCCTAATAACACAAGTCATTACGTTGATTGCACGGTTCAAGATGTTATGCACTATGACTTCTGTAACTACCAGTAATATTATTCATATTTCCCGGTATGATGGGCTGTGATCTATTATATATTTCGTCACTGCAACCGTGACGAAACGTTAGGAATCCGAGTGCCCATTATTGTGTATATATATATATATATATATATATATATATATATATATATATATATATATATATACACACACACGTACGGACGATATGGAACATAAGACATAAGACTGACGGTACTGAAGTTTGTCCATGGAGGCGATACCGAGTCTTAGGATCAACCAAGACTGTCATTTGTCATATCTACAGTGTATCGTTCAATACTTTTCGTATAACAATCTTCTTATAAGAAAAGATAATATCAATAAGCTCGGTCTTTTCTTGGAGAAGGAGTACTCATCCGACATCTTTTGCTACAACTTCTTGATTTCAATTGTAGAGGGACTGCGGACTATGAAATCCGTAACGAACGCCGACCGTTAAGAGTGCCATTTCGTTCCTCTGGTTGTCCACAAGTCGTTATAACAAAACAATAATACGAAAAATCCAAAACAGTAATATACAAAATACATGAACTCAAGGGGGACAGAACGGTCCCCGGAAACCCGACCGAGTCGGAAGGAAAGTCATCATGTGTATCCGACGGGTTGCATCACCTTTCGCCAAGCGCTCAATCTGTGAAGTGGCCGGTCGCAAACGGGGCTACACCACGTAACAGGAATGTATACAACGAGCCGAGTAGATGACCTGAGTGTGCTTCATTTCTGGAATCTTGCCGTTTTCACGCAAACTTTTCGCCCAGTTCAGAGCGTGCATAGACTCTGAACACGATTTATGCCATTCCGAAGCCGGGTACGTGGATCCTCCAGACGTAATTTTCCTGTCACATGTGTGGCGCGGTTTGCGTTTACAGAGTAGTGACGGGGGTCAGGGTTCATGCCGATTTCAATGAGAGGCGGTATGGTGGCAAGCAAGGGGCCGCGACTGCGGTCAGGAAAAGAAATATGCTTTAGAGCTACACCCTTGTAAATATTTGTATATAAATCGTACTTAAATTATATCTAGTGTCTGTGATGTTACCTCGACGTCCTAAAAAGTAAATCAGCAATGGAATAAACTCGTGAGAGAACGATAGCACCTATAACATTGCAAGAGTCTGATTCGATTCATTTTTCAAGATCTCGAGAAAAATAATAATTTTTGTTAAAGTTTTGTTTGTTGAGTTAAAAATCCAATACAAACATACAAGCAAAGTGATCATCGAATTCTTCTACACGAGCTTCCCTACAGCTTGATAACTGTGTGTACCTTTAGTTCTTATTTGGTGCATAAATATTCCGTGATTAAGTGCAGTGTAATTCAATCAACCTTTCCTCAACATAAAATCGTTAACCTCTTTAGAGTTTTAATTGCTACATGGAAAATAACACGATATTAATCCCCACAGGTTGCAAATATCACAATTCAGATAAACGCATGTACTTTTTGGCTTGACAATAATATTTGAATAAGAATTCTAAGAAGAAAGGCAACATTATATAAAGGAAAGTAACAGAAGCCTGAACCTCTAAAAAATAAATGTGAAGCACTGAATTTGGAAGAATCATAAACATACTACGTTGGTGGGGATATAACTAGTGATACAATTAGTCAAATTAGCTGACAAAACTCCACATTTTGTGACGCTGCTCCTTCCAGTATAGCTATTGGGATCTGGCAGCCCAATAATAATATATTATTATTATTATTATTATTATTATTATTATTATTATTATTATTATTATTATTATTATTATTATTAATGTCGTTTATCAGATGAGGGGCTTTGGCCGCTACAGGCTACAAGTCAGTAATATTAGTGTGTACTATGTAAATGAATAATTCGATAGATCCTTTTTTAAATGGATTATTCTCAGCGAAAAAAATTATTTGTTTTCGTACGAGAATACTTAAAACCACTCACGTCACGACTTCGGATTGTGATGTTTTGCATAACTCATATTTCTTAAAGTGGAAGATTTAAAAAGAAATGTTCTTTGCTAGCAAATTATGGTCAATTCTGAAAACATGGTCGTCTGAAAAGTGTCATTAAGTATTGGCTACCGTAGTAGGACACAGTATAGTTAGCTGTCAGTTTAGTAAACCCCCACACGTCAACCTGATTAATGACTGCACGTAGTGAACATTGGACAACCTATTCACACTCAACCTGCAATTTGTTACTTTTGTAAAATAAGAAATGCTTCGTCAACCATTAGAATAGAGTAGCATCAATCGTCAGAATACTTAGAATTGTCAGAATATTTTTTTCTAATTTCCGAGAATTTAATGCAGTTAAAATAAAATACATTAGCGTTGAATATGCTTATTGCGACGGGCCACAAGTTATATGGCGGAGCAGCAATTTAAGGAGCTGAGCACCACTTGTGAGCGGCAAGGAAGTGGCCATTTCCCCCAGGTAGAGCCTAACAGCCCCTCACAATGCGCCACGCGCCGCCCGCCCCGCAGGCAGGGGCTCCGCGGCCGCGCACGAGCCGCGGCGCGCGCCGGCCCGATGTTCTCCGCGCGGGTAGTAGCGCGCCGTTCTGACACGATTTCCTTTGATGATTTTATGGTCGCCGCCGCCCGGCCCATCTTGGTCGCTGATGACGTCGCCGGCGGTCGATGCTTTATCTGTTGGCCGCCTCTGCCGCCGCGGTGCCCCCCTCCCCCCTCGGGTTCGCTAGCCCTCTTTGCCCGCTCCGCCTGCTCCTCGGTTTATCCTCGCCGTCCGCTTCGCCGCGTCATCCGCGCGCGCTGCACCTCCGCGCTCGCCTCTGCGCGGCCGTCGCCGGCAAAGCACGAGCATGCCCGAACCGGCCGCCGCCCCTGCCGCCGCCCCCGCGCCCCCGCCCCCCGCGCGCCGCCGCGCCGCTGCGGCTGAGGGCGCACGCACGCTGCATGAAACGCCGCGCGGTGTGCGTGTGTGAGTGCGTGAGTTAGTAGGCAGCTCCCAACGCCGCGCCAGGGGGACGGGGACCGCGGCGGGGACGGGGACCGCGGCGGGGACGGGGACCGCGGCGGGGACGGGGACGAGGACGAGGCGAGCACGGCCCTGGGCGGCGGCGGCGGGGTACACAGGACGGCGCCGCGCACCCGCCGAGACTATCAATCGACGTCCACGGCTCCGAGAGAGACAGCGCGCCTGGAAAAAGAGGCGCCCGCCGCGGGCAGGGGGGCGGGGGCCGCCGAGATAAAATCGGAGGACGGCACGAAGTAATGGGGCTGTGCGCGACAGGGACGGAGCGAGCGGCGGGAAGCTGAAGAAGACGAAGAAGAAAGCCGGCGCACCCCGCGCAAGCGGCCGGCCCGCTTGGAAGAGAGAGCCCCGCCGAGCCGGGCGACCCGCCTCGCCTGCGGCGGGCAGTGGCAACGGAGGCGGAAGAGACGGCGATGCACGCGGGCGACGGCGGGCGGGCGCAGGGCCGGGCCGCACCGTGCGCCGCGGCGGGATCGAATATGATCGAAGCGCCCGTGTTGCGCGCCTGCCACCGCCGCGCCGCGCCGCGCCGCGCCGCGCCGCACCACGGCAAAGCGGCAGCGCACTCACACACGTACGCGAGGGGGCGAGACGGAGAGAGCGGCAAACAGAGACAGGGAGAGCGGGGCGCCGCGCGCGCGGCCCTGGCCGAGGCCGAGCCACGGCGAAACTTGCCGAGCAGGCGGCGGCGGCGGGCGCGGGCCGTCGGGCGGGCGCCTCCGCCGCCGCCACAGCGACCGCCTGCGAGGCGGGTGCCCCATTAATTATGTGGGGGAGAGCAGGCGGGCGACGGCGGGCGAGGGGGCAGAGGAGGCGGTGGCGGCAGCAGCCCGCGGGAGAAAGGCAGCCCAGCTCGCCCGCCCGCTCGCTCGCCCGCCGCGCCTCGCCTCGCCTGGCTCTCCGCGCCGCTCCGGCATCACGCGCCGGACCTGTGCGCGCAGCCTCGCGTGCCCGCTGCACGCGCGCGCAACACGCCGCGCCCTAACCTGCAACCTGCCCGCGAGGCCGTGCGACAGCTTGCGAAAGTACCCGCAGCCGCGCCGCGCTGTTGCAGTGCAGGTCGCTGGGCGCGTTGGCACGTTGGCGGGATGGAGGGCCCGGATGCGTTTGGTTCGCGTCGTATGAGTGCCCCAAAATTTATTCACGGGAATTTGAGGACGCTGAAAATTTCGATTTCTGTCATGTTCATTCTTCTGTATATGGGCCGCTCAGGTCAGGTTAAGAATTGTAGTATTTTCGCGTGACGGAGAAATCGCATGAATTTTTTTTTATTTCTGGTCCCATTGTTGCCAGAAAAGTACTTCAGAGGAGTTTTGGTGGATTGAAACTATGATTTTGTAGCCGTATTCATTCTTCTGTGTCGGGAATAGTCTGATCGGGTTAGGAACTATAGTACTCGAAAAACGTCACATGGAATCGTCATATGGAATCGAATAACGTAACTTATTAGAAGTATAAACGTATAATATACAACCCAATGGGTGTTGTAAGAAGATCTCTTTCTGATGCTGTTGAGAACGAAACGCCAAACAGAAAATCTTGCAGTTATAGCATAGTTCAATTCTCTTGGTTATTTGCTTGAAATTAGATTGTTTTGTCACGAGTTATCAACATTACATCCGCCATTAATCAACGTTTTTCTAAGCGTAGACTCCCATCAATATGCGGATTTTATTATAATTTTTCTCAATAAGCATCATAATTTGCCCAGTAGTTCATCAAATGCTCTGTTGAATATCATAAGAGTTTTTCCTTTGTCTATCCACTATATTACAAGTTTTCTTACGATGGCATAGCAATGGAATCATTTCTTCTCAGCTTATCCCTTGTAGATCCACGATTGGAGATTTTCTCATCAGTTGCAGACATAATATTCAACATCCTTTAAAACGTCATATTGATCATTCGAATGTTCAATATTATGTACGTATTCCGGCGAGGATTCTTCATTTTTTTATAGAATAAGAATCTCCAATAAAAAGTAGTAATTTTTATCACTACTGGGTTTATAAAATGGCAGCAGATATACTATGTTCTTTCTTTCACTTTTTGCTTTTCTCATTGGAGGAATATTTACGAGTATGAGCGGATATTTACGAACCTGATAGTGTTCCAATACTTGAGTACAAATTCCAACATTGACCCATGATTTCCAGCTGCATATTTTCGATTCATAAGTGATAGGAATACTTGCTAACCTATTTATAATCCGTCCCATTTTAAAAAATATAGGAATTGTAACGCGGAGAGTTCGAATAATACTAGTTTCTGAATCACCGCTAAATTCTCTAACAAATGGTTGTGCAATTCAGTGGTACCCTATATAGGTGGTACTATATTCAAGATAGCTGATCACTATGTTAAGACGGCAGTACTCCAACGCTTTTCGCTGAGAGATATTATCGATTTCTCGCGTATCACGGATTATCTAAAGTGAGGTAAAGGTAGTAAAGGCAGTCGTGGGGTAATGGTGGTCACTGTTATTTCTGATGTCGTCAGAAACATACATCTGGTAAGTGGACTCATGTGATAAGTGCTGGCTTCTTTAACTCTGTCGGGAAGTACTTCCTCAAATTACGCTGTGATGAAAGTCATAACATAATCTCTGTGTGACAAATTCCAGTTTAGTGTTGTTCGTTGTAAGAAACAGGATACTTCAAACAGAGTTAAACACCATTTTTTTACTCTCGCCAAATATAGAGGACCATTTTGGAACAAGGAACATTTAAATTACAAGATGTTTTTTGAGGATTGAAGGTTGTTTCTTTTTCGCTATATTTACGTAATTAAAAATGTTTGCGAGGTAATTGTGGTCATCGTGTTCGGAATACAGGTAGCCACTTGATCAGCGATTCGTTACTTCGAACTCAGTCAAGATTAACCCGTACGATGTTTCAGAACACTTTAACAGGGCTTATTAAGCAGTTGTACCATCAGCAAAGCGCAAAGTAATTTCAAAATCATTTGAATTCATCCTCTTGATCTGGGAATTTGTATTAATGAAAATTGTTTGGTATAAGAAGTTTCTCAAAAATGTGAAGCGCAACAGAAATGTGTATGTAAGTTACATTGCAAATTTGATACTTCAAAGAGGCTAATGAAGAGCTGATGATTAACAACGACGAAATTTTCACCTGCGACTGCTTCTTGACATTCAAAATCAATCTCCTCAATGAGGAAGTATCTAAGCAAGAGATTTCTCCTACAAGGATATAATAATTGGCCTAATATATCAGAGCAAGAAGGAAGTTAAAAAACACTCCAAGATATTTGTCTTCCACTCCAATAAAGTGTACACGGGAAGAAAAATAAATTATAAAAGGAAAGAAAAGAGTATGCGGATAAAGGGAGAACAAGAAGTGAAGAAGGAAAATAAAACTGCTGGACCTAAGCAGGAAAAATACAAATGTCAGGCTTTAGTCTAGACACCACCTAATAAACTTCTTGATACTGTCACAGTAACCTTCATGGATGAAGAAATTATTTAGAAAAATCTTTCTGAAAATTAATCATATTTGGTAGACGCTAGTCAAGAAGTTTTTTCCTTCAAAGACCAGCCAAAAAGAGGAGAAATGTAGTTTCGTTGTATTTCTTGTGGATTATGAGCATATCAGGGGTGTACAGGAGGGGGTATTCCCGATAGATATTTGTGTGATATCTGCTCAAGGGCATAACTAATATTTGAAGAAATTAATAATATTAAGTTCTTCAAACTTACTTTTCTCAGAAATAATGTTTTCTCACAAATTATATTTTCGTTTTTATTTTTTGTTTCGTTGTTATTTGCTTCGTTGTTTTTTGTTTCGTTCTTATTTCACAAATAATGGTTTCTCACAAATAATATTTTCGTTGTTATTTTTTTAACCTTTTCCTTGTATGTAATTCTTCATTTATTTTATTTATTTTTATTTATTTTACGTCAAAAAACAGTTAAAACTGTGTATGACGTGCTAGGGGGAAAAGTGAATTGTGTGCACATTTTCAAAATTCTGTGATCCCTACACTAAGTCATATACTACTTAAATTTTGAAAACAGAAAAAAAAGAAAAAATCCCTCCCATGTAATAAAATCTATTTTCAAGGATAAATAAGCAATAAATTTTGGCTCTTATCCATGTTGTCCTTCGAAATAATACTTCCTGCCGCGACAACATGGAAACGATAATTTGAATAATTGTATTTCCCACTGAATTCTAGAAGACGTGCACAGATAATGAAGTTACATTTATGTCCAGAAGCAAAACAAGGGGCCATCTCAGCATTTGCTCAATGGATCAGGGAAACTGGACGAAAAACCTGATCGAGATGGGTCATTGACCCGGAGGCTGTAGTACAATAGTTGTTACGGGTTGTTTATACACATTTATACAGTCCAAATGGTAAATAATGCATTATGTATCATTGTTAAAATTAATGTTACTTTTCTTGTGATGCTCAGTATAGTCTCTAATTGTATAGAAACAGTTATGCAGCAGAAACGATTTCACTTGGGATTTAACTTTTCTATCGAATTTTATCGTTTAATGTCATCTGGCAAAGTGTTGTAAAATAATGTACATGTATTGTATGTGAATTTTTTGTAATGAGTTGTTGATATTGTCACCTGATGAATATGATTTCTACGTCGAGTGTTATTGTAATAGACATCGGCATTTTCTGAAAATATATACCCGCCCTTAACCAAGTCTTTTTGACAAAAACCACTGATTCGTAAATAAACAAACACGGTAATGGTAAAGTTCCTAGATTAATGAAGAGAGGCTTACATGAATCACGTGGGTGGGATTTGGTTATTATTCGTACAATTCTTTTTTGTCATCTAAAAGCCTGGGAGCTATAACATGTATTTCCCCAGAATATTATGCCATATTTCAGGCGGGAATGAACATTCGCGAAATATACACAACGAGCAGTATGAAGGCTGACTGAATTTGCAAGACTTCTGAACGCGTAGCATAATGAACTTAATTTTGTGTTCAATTCATTTAAATGGACGTTCCATTTAAGGTTTGACTGAATTGAGAGACCTAAAAATTTTGTTGCCTCAACATCAGTCAATGGTACACCGTTCATTTTCAATGGAGCACAGAATTGTTTATTTGAAACGGAAAACTGCATTAAAACCGTTTTATTTTCGTTTACTATTAATTTGTTATTTCGGAACCAATTTGAAACATCTGATATTGTACTATTTACGGTTTCTTTATTGCAAAGGATGTTCGTATCATCCGCAAAGAGAACCGTTCATCCGTTTCGAATCGTCGAGGGCATATCATTTACGTAAAGTAGCAACAGAATAGGACCTAAAATCGATCCTTGAGGAACTCCACATGCAATGGGCAAAGAGTTGGAAAGGTGCGTACGTAATGTTCCATTATTCCAGTAAGGTATTTCAACTCTCTGAGATCGTTGTTTAAGGTACGAACATAACCAATCTAGAGCAATTCCACGGATTCCATATGAAGGTAATTTTGAAAGTAAAATGTCATGATCAATGACGTCAAAAGCTTTTGAGAGATCTAAAAATAATCCAATAGGTGCCTCGTTTTGATCCAATGATGAGGCGACATCTTTAAGAAAAGAAAATATAGCTGTTTCCGTTGATTTTGATTTTCTAAATCCATGTTGGCAATCTGAAAGCGCGTCGTGTTTACTGAGAAAGGTTCGTACGTAAAAAAGTCTCTAATATTTTTGAAAAAACTGATAGAAGAGAAATGGGCCGATAATTTTGAATTTCATTTTTGTTGCCTTTTTTGAAGAGCGGCTTAATTTTAGCTGTTTTGAAAATATCTGGAAACGTTCCGGTGCATAACGATGAATTAAATATGTGAGTTAACGGGTGTATAATGGCATACGCACAGGTCTTTAACAAAGAATCCGGGAATTCATCTAAACCGGACGAATATTTATTTTTTAGTTTACCGATTATTTTGAGAATTTCATAGGAAGAAGTTTCGGAAACGAACATCGTGTCTAAAATTTTGGGTGAACTGTCTGTTTTTGAATTTTGTGGCTGAAGACCCTTAGTGAGATCGGCAGCAATTCTCGAAAAGTATTGGTTAAAGAGACTAGCCACTGTTGCCGGATCGTTCACATTTATATCGTTATATTTTAAAACAACATTCTCTACGGGGTTTCTAGTTGATTTGGTAGTATTTTTTATTATATTCCACATTGCTTTTGTTTTGTTATTTGAGTTCAAAATATCCTAATCGTGTTTCATGATTTTAGCCTGCCTTATGACTTTTCGTAACAATGTTTTGTATTTTTTAAAGTAGATAAGGAAATCTTGAGATACGTTATGACGTTTAGAAATTCTAGACGTTTAGAAATTGTCTTCTGCATGAAGCAATATACTACACATAAATAAATTAACCTTTTTTGTTTCTATTATGTAAATTTAATTGTAATTCATCCTCTAGCCTAATATTTAAAGCGATTTAATGTAAAATCACTTGACTTTCATTATTCTAGCTTAGGAGTACATTCGGTCAATGCTAAAATTTAAGGTTAAAATGTAGATAAAAACCCTAATATTGATTAAATTGAAATTCAGTTAGTTTGTTCAGAAGGGTGATCTGCAGACGATTCGATGTGATCCTGTTTCAAATGTATCAAAACGTGGGAGTGTTATAGTACATTTCTTTAAGTGACTTCCATTATCTCACTCTTCCCTACTTACAAAGAAGCGTAATATAAAAATATTTTTCTAAAGACGCATTGGATTGACAATAACAGATCCGCGAAGTTTATTTATTTACACAGTTCGTTTGTTGTTGTTGTTTTTTTTCATCTATCTGAATATGGTACCCAGTTATCTCCTTTTATCAATAGAAAGAACTTGGGAAACCCAATTTCTTCGTACTCATAACGCACTATTGCCAAATAGTGAGTAATTTTTGCAACAAGTGGTCGATATTACGTAGATTCATTTACTTCATGGAACGGTGGTCGGGAAAATAACATAATATGAGAATCCTGTGAAAGGACGAGCTCTTCTCTCTCCCGTGACGCGTCAGCCGAGCATCTACTCATGAGAACTAGAGACCCACTCCTAGGTCCTCTCAACCTGCTGCCAAACGACTACCGGTATCTTTTCAGGAGAGAAGATGCTCAGTGTCTTACTGGCCACGTTACCTCTTTTCCAGCCGAAGCGAAGGAATTGTGGAAGCTTACTTTCACGTTCCTCTTTTGACGCCGTCAAAGCTTTTCACGGCACACCTCGCCTCGGTTTCTACGTTTTCGTGTTGTATATATGTATGCTCGTATGATGTTCGGCAACTACGAATATTTCCTATCACGCATGCTGCTTTAATGTCGGTAAGTGTATTCATTTACGAAAGTAGGTATGCAAAATTGATGAGGAATTCGTGACTTCTCACGAAAAGTGTCGATAATGGAGCTGAAGATTTGCTGTTGTCATATAACAATATTGTGAAAAATTATAATGATAGTTGTAATGATTATCGGAGAACCAGTTATACAAGTATGACAATTCTTGAGGTCCGTTTCAGAGAAATAACTGTCATTCATCGAATACATCATGTACATCAAAATACGATGTTTTTATTCATCATGATTTTAGATCAGATTTTAGATTAGATATAAGAAGAGCATTTGTAAAGAATGAAATATAGCGATTTAAAAATGTCGGTATTCGCAAGGTTACATGTAAACGCGTATTAACCATACACGTCAGTACGTCAGTGAGAGAAACTTTGAAGGTGCAGGGGATTCTATGTGTTTTTATTGCTGGGGATTCTCAAATGTAAGCGATCTTAGAAGTGGTTTGCTAGAGAAATAACTCGCTACATTTCAATTACAAATGTGAGCGCTGTTTTTAAAAGCAGGGCAATCCTACTTACGATATGCTCTAGCGAAGATATCTTTAGTATAGAATGATGGACGAAATTCTTACCGCAAGGAGGTGTCTCCGATGTTAAACTGCAAGAAATAATTACAGCGAACGTCGTTTTTCTATTACCTGTTCAAGACGAACTAAGAAGCTGCATAGTAAACCCTACGGCGACATGAACTCAGTACAGTTTGAAGGGACATTTGCGTGTTAGAATTCATTCAAACCAATCAGACTCAAGGACACAATTTGATGAGTGATGCGTGTTTACGTAAACGTAGTATTACACAACCATCCTGATCGTTTTATTGCTGTATTGAGTACTTCCGGTTCTAGTAAAATTTAGGAAAGCAATTTTTGAAAAGACGTGCTTGATTATTAATTACCTTGACGTGTGGCCTTGGATCACGCGAATGGTTGGTAAACTATTTTGGAACAACAAAATAAAAAAGAACTTCCAAACTGACTTTCCCATAAGAGTAGACATTTGCTGTATTAACAATTATATCATTTATATAATGGGAATTAATACCTTTATTTTACTATGCGCTCTCAAGTTTCCCAAATCGTAGCTATTCGTTACTCGTTACTCAAAAGAATAAGAAAAGAACCACGAGGCCTCTCTTCCAGCAAAGTTTATAATTTTGAAGTACTGCAACAGAAAACAGATAGCCGAAACAATCTTTATATAAACATTTTTGAGAGACTTAACCAACGTAGGTGAAGCACTCGTACATCGCATGGCAAAGGCTTGCGTGTTCGAATTCACCATTAGGACTCATTAACAAACATAAACGTACATGGAAGTAAATGTAACGTGAAAGAAAGGGCTTTGTGACATGTTATTTAGCGGATTCAAATCCAATGATGAACACAAACCCAAGCATTAGAAGTAAGGATGAACGTTCTTCACCAAGCTCGTTAATGTGCTTCCAGACTACACTTTGATGAAGCGTTGGAACCTACGAACTACCACATGGATTATTTTACCACGATTTCTTATCCTATGATCAGTGGGATACCCAGGGGAAGAGGATCAAAGAGCTGCAGCCCCCCACCCTACTCTGAAGCCAATGACGCATCTTGAAACAGAGTTTTGCTAATTTCCTGTAGTAAAAAAGCCCTTCAATATCTCGATTGAGCAACTGAAAACGTTGAAATTGTGTATAAATCAACAAATAAGATTTTTTTAATTCAGCATAAATGAAAAATTCTTTAAAAGAAGGTGAACTGAACGCTACATATATAACCCCCTCTCCTAAAATAAACTCACAATGAATGATACAGATCGTACTATAATTTAAAATGAACGTAAACGAACGATATGACAACGACTTATTGATGTAGTACTGGTGGATATAAAACGATTTATGTTTAAACTACACATATATGTTAACTCGTCCGTTGTGAATTTGGCTTAAGCAGGAGTTATTTCATCATTAAACCATTTTTGTCATCCACATTATATCAATAAAACGTATCCCCTGTTTTTAATGACAATCATTTATTGACCATTATCACGACGTTTCGTAACTTGGTTGGTTACATCATCAGGTTAATGAGGCAAACTGTTATTCCGTGGGGTTACATCAGTGAAATGAATTTAAACTGGTAAACCAGCTCGAGGACACTGTGAAACTTTCCGTATCATCTCTCCTTAGAGATGTTACTAACAAACTACGGGATAATAGATTCCCTCAGTAACTTGATGATGTAACCAACCAAATTACGAAACGTGATAATTGTCAATAAATGATTGTCTTTAAAAAAACAGTAGATACGTTTTATTCATACAAATGTAACTGTCAATCAGGAAGATTTATTCTATTTTATTTACAAGTTCTACATTCATATTATAGGTCTTTAATTCATACATAATTACAATGAATGCCAAACATTGTGATACCTCAATGATAGGTGCCATAGGAGATAAAGAATAGACAGAACATGCGAGATTTCCATTGAAAAAGAACAAGCCCAGGAGATATTTCTAAAGCGGAACAATCTACTGTCATCAGTCGATTTTGAACCATCTTTCAAAATGCATCCCTGACTGTGTCACAAAAATATTTCTACATTCGAAGTTTCCGATAATTTTCCGTAACAATCTCACAATTCAATATTTTTATACATTTTTTTGAAGGGGGATTCTTTGCTAGTATTATCACATGTAATAATCGTAATATTTTTTCGATGTAAGAAATTACGAACTGACATTTACACAGGTATAATTGTGGTCATGAGGATAGAAGATCAGTCAACATGCGGATAACTGAATCGATTCATCACACGGCTGTTTCCGAGTGCTATTGTCGAAGTCTCTTACATAACTCGAATCCACGTAAATCGGTTTAGTTTTAATGATTAGTTTGAAACACTTGTGCAATGTCCTTCTAAATTATATAAAACATTGTAAACGTCACAATAGACTTTTTCGGAAGAGGATGGCGAATGAAGATGGTTCTTTGTATCGATAACCAGGAAGAGCAGAGATTAAACAATGATTCGTAAAAGAAGTATATTTATATAATACCAGAAAAAATATTTATGTCATTGGCAAAATCCTTGTTTCTTGAACAACCTCGATCCAGTATCATCAAATAATTTCACACTCTTTGCACAAGAAAACTATTTTGATCTGCGATGATTCTATCGTGATCTTTCTTCTGAAGAATTCCCTCAAGCCTTCTCGACTGTAGATAGTACTTATGGGTGGTCCGAAACGAACTGGGGGGAACAAGGTATTGATAGAAAACATTAAAAACAATTCCTTCGCCGCAAAAATCAAGAGTATTATTCCTTTGAATTCCCTTCATTTTATGACATCAACCTAACCCAATTTGGGAGATGCACAAACAAAAACGTTAAAATTTGTTTTCTAGGTTGTTGCTACTCATTGCAAATATATATAATACTTTTTAAAATATTTGTATAGATGGCGATTTAATACAGTCATTTCCTGAAGATCATCGATGAATGAATACCTCACAAATGTCTTAAGCAATTACATAATAACTACATTCGGTACGGAAAAGAAAAATGCAGCTTTTTCATTTCAAATTGTCCGAGGCTTTTGACCTAAGGCTCGTATGCGGACAACTATTTATAGCAGAGTTTGACGTGTGAGAACTTCCACATTGCCGTCACCGACAAGTAATCACACACGATTGGCTTTCGCTAACGAGTCAAGTGACTTTTAACGCCGACGCCCCTCCCGCCCCGCAGTCCGATTTACGACCAATCGCTTTCGAGGCAAGGTAATGAAGTTCGATTTTCGAATTGCAATATCGTGACTAAGTCCTCCTATAAGAACCACACCAAGCGAATCGTTATATACTCTGGACCAGGAGATCCAATGCTGTATTTCATGATAAACTATTAAAAAAAGACTACTGATCGGACATGAAACTACTGGAATTAGTGTACCTCATTTCATGAACTTGCTTATCCACGTATGGCTATTATAATTACTTCGCGCAGTACTCGATTTTAAAATAATGAATTGTTTTCATGCAAAGTTAAACACAGCGATATAATCTCAAAGAGCCAGAAATTAAAATAGTTGTGTCACCAATTTTGAAAAAATAATAATTATCAAAATTTAAATGAATACAACTGAAGGAACACTTAAATCTGGACTTACAATATTAAATGTTACGTTTTTCTTACCAAAATAATCATTGGGTTGTTTCAATGAATTTTAAACAAAATAATACAAAAGTAGATGTTAAAATTATTCGAACGAGTAGCAATAATCTGTTTTAAGTACTTTGATCCAATCTTGTAACCTAATGCAAAGTTGTTTTTTTGCTATGAGATCTCCAAAACCCTTGTTAATGACTCTTAATATAATACAATGCTTCCCAAATGTTATGCAATCGTTGCCACGACTTGATGAACATTTGAGAAGTAGTATTACTGCATTGCAAACGGAGCAACGGAATCCTTCATTGATCAAGTGATCCTTCATTGCTACGTGAATACCATCGTACTTTTTCACTAATATTTTATATTATCATCTATTATATCATTAGTATTGTGCGAGATAAGAGAACTGATCAAATTGTTAAAAACTGTACTATAACTGCACGTTATCGTTCTATTTTGCTTATAAATCTAGAATTCTCTCAACAACTCTTGTATATGGAAGATCAATCAAACCATTACTACTCACGTATTGTCCTAGAATTTCCGGAAACTGAAAAATGTAGAAATGCTTATCCGCAGGTCAGAAATAAAGCCTGTTGAGGTGTTTTTCCTGTGTTTAAGAAACATCTATATTTTTACTTATCAATGCACGCATAAATTAAAAGAAAACTGTGCAACCTCAGGACATATGAAAGGTGTCAATGGGTTCGTTAGATATTCAGTAACTCCTAAAAAATCCAAAAACAATCAAACAATTTCGATTTTGAAAACTGCAAATATTTTATTGAGTTATTCCACCTACTTTCATACTGCGTACTGACTGAATTCTCAAACTCAGATCATCACTGCTTACGACACAGCTGACGTCATGTAACAGCAATGCTCCAAAGAGGAGGCCACTCGTCATCAAATAATTGCTATTCATGTTTTGCTTAATGGGTAAACAAATTTTGATATTCTTGGTATGTAAAAATCTATTGTACTGCATAATCATGTATACTATACTATTTTATGGCAGTATTCTGAAGACTATTTTGTTAAAATATTTAATTTATTCTAGTGAATTTTTGATGTATATTGAAGTGTATTGTAGAGTATGTTATTTGTTATACATAATCAGAGTGCAAACTGATTCATGTTCAACACTTCAAAAGAATAACACTGGACTTCCGACTAGGACTGCCGAAATAGAATCGTATGATTTTAACCTTTTGAGTAGAAGTTTTAATTTTATCCTTCTGAGTGGAAGTGAATAGAAAATTGTGGCAGCTATGGTCCCGTGAGAATTCTTCTTACTCTTTGGAACCGAAACCCACCGGTGTAGTTTTACTGAATGTTAAGGCTCATAAGCAATGCAACTTAAACACAAACGAATCGTAAACGCACAAGCTTGGTACTATATTAATCAATGGAATCATTCGCCCCGGTGAATGTTTACATAAATATAAGACATAATCGTTGAAGTTTGCGAGCTGCAATTATTCATGTTCAGGGAAAAGTGTACTGAGATATCCTGTGAAGATTCAAAAAACTTCTAGTATTTTCGTTCGACAGAAACTAATGCAATGTGTTAAAGCATACATTTCCATTTATCATTACCATTTTTCATGCATCACTCTACAGACTCTTTCACAGCGCTCGTAACGAAATGATTATCATCCAAGCAAGATAGCATCAATTTCACTTTGTATCGTTTGATCGGTCATAGAATTTCTATGCCGAGTATTTATTATATCGACACCAGTGAGTGGCTATTTTCACGTTGATGTTGACGGCCATTGTCAACGGTATGTCCATGAGTATGTTAAAAGCAGACATGGTTATATCCTCAAGTTTACAGTAATGTTTTCATTGTGAAAGGCGCCTTAGATTAAAACGGAATGCCAGAGAAGTCGTCGCCGCTTCTGTCATGTGCAGCACTTCAGGGTTGCCTCTGCGGAATCGGTGATCGGGCGTCCTGAGGTTATAGTCCCACGGTGGCGAATTTTGGACACTAGCTGATTCAGCCACTGTCTGGAGGAGAATTCTAGCAACCAGCTGCTCTGTTAAGTAGTTTTCCGCGGTTTCTATTATCAATATCAGGCAAATGACGTTGCAGTGCCCTAACATACGGGCACGAACCGCGCGCGATCTTTCCTTCCTCATTCTCGTCTCGTTCTCTCCCTAAACACACACACACACACTTCTATTCACTACACTACTACAATCGGGAAGACCAATCGGGAGTTTAGAACTTGTCTTGTCAGGGGTGCTGCCCCACTGGAGGAGATTCCAGAGGGAGGGGAAACCCCGCCAGCCGACGTTTTGGTCGACACCGGTTCTCACGTTCCAGCGGGGAGCAACACCGCCATCTCCTGAGATATAACATACTACACTTACGTGAGTAATAATCTAAGCAGTTGACGCACCCGGATTCAGTGCTCAGTCCCTCACTCATGCGCAGCGGACCTTACAGTTGCAAGCGGCGCGGCGGTCGCGTGTGGGGCCAGTTGGCGGCGATGCGCGCGGTGCTTCGCCGGCGTGAGAGCGCCGCTCGAAACCGGCTGCGGCGGCGGCGGCGGCGGCGGCGGCGGCGGCGGCGGCGGCGGCGAAGGCGAAGACGGCCAAGGAGCCAGTTCGCGGAACTCGGGAGACCCTCATTCACTTCCCGGCGGCGAGCGCTGCCAGGTCCCGCGCCGCCGCGCCGTTCCAAACTTACGCCGGTGACTCAGTGAAGCCGCCTCGTGACTGGCTCACGAGCCAGGCTGCCTTGCCTCTCGGCCAAGGCCGGTTTGAAGTGCATCGGCTTCTCCGGGGGTAATGCAGACGCTTGTCACCGGACGATATAAACATAACTGGAAAGCGTAGGGCGGTAATGTACAATTAAGCTGAATGGAAACGTTTCTGGCGACTTCTGAAATGGTCGTCTGCGCCGGTGGCGCGGAATTGAGTACCGAGGACAGCGTAGGTGAGGTTAGGGCGATCAAGGCTCATCATTGCACCATGTATCGCAGAACTTCCCACCCAAAACCATTTCGATCGTGGTCGTCAATAGTGGCACAACACAAATAACACGAATTTTGAGTTAAAGCACTCTCCAGAATTGCAGATTGCTCTACCTTCCAGCAGCAACAACAGCATATCTTACAGTACACTATTCCAACAAATGACGGAAATGTTATTGCAAAAATGGTGTATTTCAGTACAAGGTGAAACTATCAAACTCATTTACCTAAACACCTGATTTTTTGACTTGTGCCACTATTGCAACCCACGAACGATCATCATGCACTCCTCATGATCACCTAATGGCAGGCAGAGGTAAACCACTCCTGTGATCGCCTACCCTGGAAAGGGTATGACGTAAATACTGTGGTTCTAGATTTTGTTCCGTTTATGACTTTAAGGAATCTTTTACTCTGTTACTGTGTTTGGTAATGAAGAGATTTTATTTATTCTATTTATAAATTAGAAGGACCTCGTCCCTCGGTCTCTGCTCAGAAATGTGTAGGAAACCGATGAGGCTCAGACACATATGAAACGGCTGAGGGTCTCTCGTTAATGTTTGAGAGAGATGCGCCATCGTGAAATGGTGCCATACTCAACAGTTAGGAGTACATCGCACAACGTTGATTTATTTACTGCAGTTATTTATGGAGTGCAACTTGAACGAATACAAATAGATAACGGCCGTAAGCGTTTACGAAATCTTGCTTTGTGAAAACCCCAGTCGTCACAGATTTAAATGCACGATCGTGTAAACTCTTGATTGAATGTTGAGGTGTCAGTCAATTTGTAAGGACCCCTTCGAAAGTTTCTAGAAATATGACAAGCAACCTGCGAGGTGATTCTCGAAAGAGTGTTGTTCTTGCAAGGGAAATAGGTAACCTATTATAAGTCACCCACAACTTCCTACATTTCTCTCGCGGTGTTCTCTAGTCTGAGCCATGATTATTCAAAAAGGGAAGCATGAGAGACCGTTCTGTTAATATCAAAGTGTATTAAATAAGTTCATTACACCTAACTTCATTACATTAATCAAGAGTACCTAGTTCATTACATTAACAATGGGTTTTAGAAAGAAACCAGATTACATTTGACAACTACGTATCGGTGGTGCACAATAAACAGTGCTTCTGACAAATTCTCATTTTGCAGGAGAACGATTTTAATCTGAACGACGTCTTTCACTTCCAAAACAAAGTAATACATCTTTCTCGTAATAATAACAAAGTAATACATTCCTATCTCGAATTTTTTGTGGACTATCTCATGAATATTTTACTGGTAGAAAATTATATTTTAAAATATTTCTTCACCCTAACTCCACTTCAATTTCACTAAAAAATCACGACTTTTGTGAAATGTATCTTCTGTTGGACACTGACAATATAATAAAATATTATTTAGACTTCATTGTTCAATTTATTTTAGAGATACTTTTTGTACACTCATCTTAAAAGTTATATTTCATCCAACTTTATAGCCTGAAAACTACTTTCTCGACCTAAGCTAAGAAAAAAAGCGACCCCTCGGGTTCTGTAAAGATCATAGCACCAACTATAGCCGCGTGAAGAAAAAACAACGATTTTCGACTTAAATTTGATATTTTCAATGCAGTTAGATTTGCAAAATTAACTTAATACCCATTTCTTCAATTAATACTAAATACGATCAGGTTTTCTTTGGTACCACTCCTTCTGGCATTTATCCGCTAATCTTTAATGTTCTCAAATCTTGAATATGAGGAGAGATATGAAGAGATTAACACAGCAAACTCAAATGACTCAAGAATCGGCCAGATTGATACCCCCTATGATAATGGAATTCACAAGAATATAATTTTAATAAAATGAGATTTAGAGCTTTGCATTAACACCCGTACAATAGAAGTGAATGAATGAATTAAAATTTATTGGTACCTCGGCTTAAAATGGCAATGTTTTCGATCATGCATATTTACCATATTGACTTGTGTGGTCTATCGCACTTCCTAACTTGATATTTTTTTAGCCTTGATACATAAATGACACTGGTCAACAACGAAAAATCTTCAGAAATAAAATTATATTTAATTTACTATGTATCACGCTCTGATTTCAATTGTGTACTAATAATTATCTATAATCACAAGCATCTTATCATTTTTGTGATAAGATGGCATTAATATTGCGAATGTGCGAATTATTCCCTAAAATAAGGATCTTCCTAGCCAAAAATGAAAAATCATCAGAAAATAAAATATGTAAGATTTACTAAATGCCACTCCCAGATTCCAAATAAG
Source organism: Teleogryllus occipitalis (assembly GCA_011170035.1). NCBI lineage: Eukaryota > Metazoa > Arthropoda > Insecta > Orthoptera > Gryllidae > Teleogryllus > Teleogryllus occipitalis. The sequence goes on from BLKR01001614.1 coordinate 242,289, forward strand.
TGCTAAGATTGTTTCTGAAACGAATAGTTTCTGATATAGAACGGTATGCATTTGGTGACCGAGCAAATTTCTAACGGCAAAGCCGTTCCTTTAGAAACTGCTGTTGCTGGAGATGAAATGAGCTTTTTTAGACTAACGTATCTCCAAACATATTAGATACAGATACAGAGGTGTCTCTATTCGCTAGTCACATGTTGTCAATGCAGTTTTCTGGAATCTCTCCTGGATATACAATATTTACCAGTGTTCTTGTTGCCTGCGCAAGAGCGGTGTCTCCTTGCTCTATATCCGTGTGTTAATATTACCATCGAAGTGCGTCTAAAATGTATAAGTATCCCAACCACCTTTTGCTACGTGTAGGGTTCCTTTATAACAAAAAGGCAGCTGTGTGGATCCCAACATATTTGCGCTCCTCTATGTGTAAAGCTTGGATTAATTGTTTTGTGAAGTCGAGAGGTTGACAAAATCTAGAGTATTTCAGTATCAATGTGAAAATTTTCCAAAAATCAGCGCAGCAAAAGGGAAGGAAGGAATCTACGAGGGGCTCCAAATCCGAGAGATTTTAAAAGATGTTGGTATAAAATGCAACATTGTGGATGTCTATTTTTTAAATGTTTGTATTCGCTAAATATCCTTTAGTTTTTACCCCCTTTGTGTCAGATACAGCTTTTCATGCTTTTGTCACTAAATTAATCATTAAATTTTGCTTCCTTTTAAAGAAACATGTTCCCAAACTTGTACTATTAATTGTAATGTAATTTTTGCTATTAGTGTATTCGTTTAACACACACACACACACCGTATATGGATTGTGACATAGGCAAAACACATAAATTCTAATTTTAAGTTATGACGTTATTTTACTTTTCCAAATTATTATTAACAGAACTTGTGTTAAGTGTTTTAGCCATATATTCTATATAATTCATCGATTATTATGCTATTAGACCCACATTTCAGCCAGCGAAACACGTTTATCTCAACATATTTTTCGACTTGCGTCAGATTTGAATTACGTGTTTGAAACATTAAATTCCTTTTATCACTTTTTTAAAATAACTTCCTCGAACATGAAAAGGAAGAATTAAAAAAAAGAAAAAGTGTAAACCGTTCATAAGGAATCTTAAGAGGCCGATTTTCTTTCATTTTAAAGTTTTCATTGCAAGAAGAGAGCCATAGACGTCACCACCGGGGGGCGGGTCACGTCCCCCAATATGTTATGGTATATGACATATATTTGGTCTCCCCAGTAATATGTATACCTTATCTGTTGAGTCAACCCGCCCCCGTGTTGGTGACGCCTAGGGAGAGAGCATATCAGGGAATGGTAGTGCACCCACCAAGCCAAAGTAATATCTGCCTTTAATGTTTTTGTTAAAAGGAAGTTCGTTAGAAAGAGTTTACACAGAAAAATAATACGAGACAGTTGGAAGAAAATGAAATAAATTACTTCCACCATTGTTAATCATGCTTCCATTTTGTGGATTAATGTTAGGCGAATAAAGATTTGTAAAAAAATAGTGGGAAAAAACATACAAAGCTGTAAACGATATACAGTGAATTCTTGTAAACGCGATTTCCGGGGAACTGAAATAAAATGTGTTCGTGTTTTAAAACTTCGCGTTATCCGATTATATATGTATAAATAAGACACATACCCGATTGTTTCTCAACAATATCAATAGCAGATTTTTCAAATTATGCCTAAATGGCACAGGATAGACTCTTTTACTGTTTGATGGTTCTTTGTTTCATATTTATTAAAGTAGCTAACTATAAAATGGAATATAAATGTATTGTTAAATTTAATGATACTTTTACAATATTGGGAACATTAAAACTGACTTATAATTTCGTGAGTGTTAGGAATATGTGAAATTTGAACGTGGGCAAGAGATCCGCTTATCTTCCGTCAGCGCAACATCATATACTATGTAAAATAGTTCATTAATGAAAAGAATTGTCCGTGTATATTATTTACAATAATAGTTCAGTTCAAATTTGGTCGAGTTTCGCTATTTGCCTCGGATAACACGAATTTTTATAATATGAGCTCCCATGCTTTTAGTCCTTAGTGATTCGTGTTGTAGGTTCCCTGGTATTCGTGTGTAGTAAACCCCCGGAAACGAGGATTTACTACACAATTTTTATTATTAGCATTTCATTTAGTTTGGAAAATCAAGTTTCATTGTTTCTTTTGGAAGGCCTGTATAATTTGTCTTGCAGCTTTTTAGAGTTTGAAGGATAGTAGTGTATAAATATTTTTCAAAATACACAGTACGTAAACGTTTCCACATGCCCCACATCACCGCACATGCAATCATGCAATGTATTCATTTCTTATACTCTTTGTGTTTTTGTACAGTGTTAGGAACTCTCAATTAGGAATACTCAATATCAAAAACAATTTGGTTCTGTGTAATAGTAAATTAAAAGTTAATTTAAGTGTGGAAAAGTTCGAGAGGCTAAAAAATGGAAAATCTGTAAACAAAACCCTGTGAGACAACATTTCTAACATTGATTTTTTTATCACGTAACCCAGATTGTCACAGACTATCTGAAAAAACATAATTGAACTGATTGAAAAAAACAGGGTCATAAAAAATTTTCATTGTTAAGTCTTGTGAAAATCTGGTCTGTGGATTTTTTCTTAATGTATAAATAATATCCAAATTCTACTGAAATAAAAAATACATTTTTGATTTCAAACTTTTATTCAAGCTTTAAATGTCAAATATAAAACAATGTAACAATTGGTGTTCAACTCTAAAAATGTGTCAACTCTGTATTGTGTTTAACAATTAATACATAAGAACAGGAAGAAGAAGAAAAGAACCAGGAGATATATCATGCAATTAATCAAAAAATATACCATGCAAGTAGTAATCCATAATAGGTATAAGATCTAATAAGTATAAAACATTTTAGAAAATTATATATCATGCTTAAAAAAGGAAGATTTCATGCTTGTTAAAATAAACGTGTCTTATAAAATAGGCGTGTCTGTTTACTGTTGTTAGACAATAGAATAATGCCAATGACTTAGTTTCCTTTCAATTTAATTAAAATATACACTACACATTTTCTTATATCTGAACACAATCGAATGAAAAATTTTCCAATTCAGCAGAATCCTTTTCCGAAGGGGAAGTGTCGAGGACCTCAAACGATTCTTGCCAGTATAATTACAGAAGCCAATTTGCTGCGTAATAAAATAAACCTCTACACATCATCGACCATTTCACAGCATAATATTGGCTCTCATTTTCTTTTCCCAAAATTAGCATTATCTTATTTTTCAAAATTTGTGGTTTACAATTTTCGTTTTTTTATGTTTCGGTTTGATATCGGTTCCCTGCTGTTGACAAAAAACTGTGCAGTATATATGTCGCTCACACTCTAGGGAACGGGTCCATTTTCATTTGAAGGATGTTGTTTTTAGTAGGTGTTATGGAAACCGGCTTCAATGAAATGATTTAATTTGAAATATAGTTTTCTTTCCTTGATATTGAGGAATTGGTGTCGTCATGTCTAATCTTTGTGTACTCATTTTTAGTGTTTTTCCTCTTATTTCAGGTTTTACGATTTCACGTGTATTAGCACATGGGAGTTGAGTCGTGCAACGGGGACGTCATTAGTCTGGCAGCGGTGCGCCAGGACCTCCTGGACGCCGGCCAATTCGGGCGAACGCTCTCCTTTGCTACTGGTTTTCGTGCCTTCAATGCCACATTGGCAAAGCACAACGCTGCACAGGCTAGTACGTGATGGAAATACCGAATTTCGTTTTTCAAAGTAAATTTTACCCTTTTGAAAGAATATAGATTCTTTATTATCTTATTACTATTTATCTTTAATATTAATTCTTTAATAATTCTATAAGACTCAATAATATTACGTGTTTTGAATCAACTTTTCTATTCAAAAAAATATTTTCAATAAAATAGTAATTCGATCATCCAACTCGTAACTCGAGAAAAAATTGTTGGGTAGTATCAAAATTATGCGAGAAAGTGAATGGGAATGTGTCCCTGCAATGGAATACTCGTTAGTAGTATAGCCTTGAGGTGAAGCGACTCCTGGCAGAAAAGGAAGATGAATTTACATTTAACAGTTATTGAGCAGACACTGTTGAGGAAACAAAATTTAAAGGTCGTGTTTTAGTCATTATATAAGTTATTAATGTCATTGTTCCAGTTAAAAAACAATATTTTTGTTTTTAATCTGCATAATCAGAAATATTTCAAAGTATATACCATAAATTATATACTAGATGATTTACTGGTGTACTGTTACTGCACTGCCGAAATCGATACGAAGGATTGTAAATTACTCTCCCAATGCTTGAATAGGTTTATATTGGCATATTTTAGGTAAATTACTATACAAAATGTACAATCTTGCTTGAATGGTGAATTGAGTTGCAGCTTCTGGATCCTAATTGTCCTCTCATCTCATAGAGTCAGCCAAACTACGTTTTAAAAAGCATTCAGAGTATACAACGTATCTCTACAGTTGTTGGAAACGCTAAGCGTCCGTGGGCTGTCCACAGTGTGCCCTTCTCAGTTCGTTGTCGCGTGCACTGTCCCCCGTTTACACTGCACTTCAGTGCAGATGTGAAGTGCGCTATAATAACATAAAGACAACAATGCGCTTACAGCTGGTTCACTGTATGGGCTAAGGATACCACGCAGAGAATCTCACATGGCCGAACGAATAGTACACGACACGACGCGACAAAGATGGTAATGTGCCTGCCGGCATTGTCGGCACTGGCACAGGTGAGTGTGATGTAACCGTCCGTGGCGGATATGGATGGCAGACCACGGCGTCTGCAATGCGAACAGTGGCTCCCATTGTGAAGGAGCAAAGCTCAACTTAACGAAAGGCGCGATTTCCCAAAATACGAATAAAGCTGTGGCAGTTGTATGTTCATGTCGAAATTATCTTCTAGGACAGTCAATATCTTTGGGAGATTGAGATGTCAATTGTACTTTCCAATCAATTTTCCTTAATCAATTTCGCAAGTCCTGAGATGGTCCCTTCTTTTGCTTCTCAACATTCAAAGTTGTTGCTTTCAAAGCATTTATCCTCCCAAACGTTACATACAGTTTTTACTTATTTTAACGTTAAATAAAATGAATATGAATTTATTTTCAGTGAACAATACGACATTCCAATTATCAGAAAACGTGTGATCTTCTATATTAAACATGTATAAAACATAATGTATAAATAACAATATTTTTATTTCGTCAATGTCTTTTATACAAATCACATTCTAGAAGTATCCATTTTGTTGCGAACCTCGTAATTTCTACATGAAACATTGTTCTTCACTAAGTGTGCGTTTGTTCAAGAAAAGGAGTGCAAATGGTCAGTCACTATTGAATGAGTTGTTATCACCATTTATTGTGACGTAGATATAAGTGACCTGTGTATTTATACTGCGTTAACAAAATTATTAATAGTAGCAACGTACGTTTCAAATTGCTATTTAGTCTTCATTAAGTTCGTGATATCTTTTATGAAGAGAGAGCAATGGCATAAATTGCACTGATCAAACATTCTTTCCATATGAGGCCACCTATCCACAAATTTGAGCTCTTACATCAACTTCATTTTTATGTATCAGAAATATTATAATCTTACTGCAATTAAATGCAATTGTTCGAATTTCTCAGGTGTCGCCTTGTCGAAAAGAGATTCAAATAAGAGCAAACTGTCGCAGATGGCATTATTTGGAGAAATATATACTACTTCCCAGTTGGTATTGAGAGTTGTAGCCAACTATTCGTCTTGATGTGGAATGCGTCTTCTCCTTAATTAACGTCTGTACGTATGCGCACCTACCTACAGCAAGACATTTGGAAGATAAGAAGTATGACTTCGTGGTCGCATTGCCATTCACTAAGTCGTTTATTTCGTACTTTTTGCTCCAGTCTTCAGGTTAGGTTAGTTTATGCCGTTTAACGTCAATTGCAATTGTTGAAGTAAGTCCAAGCAGTGATGTTTAATTTATATTTCATATTATTTACCTAGATTATAATAGTCTACTATTACTGTATAACCAGTTACACATGTTTGTAGAAGTTGAATTGTTTAAAAATGGCATCTGGAGAGGAAAAATATTTTCATAGTTATGAATGGTGTGTGTGTGTGTGTGTGCGTGTGCGTGTGCGTGTGCGTGTGCGTGTGCGTGTGCGTGTGTGTGTGTATGTGTATGTGTGTGGGCGCGCGCGCTAAAGGACAAAATCAGTTGGCAGACGCCCAGTAATAAAGAACAATACAAATTCTATTGACAAGAATGATTCGTTCGATTTGCGTAATGAATAACCATACCGGCTGAAACATTTACCAATTAACGGATTACTAAAATATATTGGGAGCGGTAATCTAAACGTATACGTCAAATTGTTTGCCATATAGTCTTCGAGACGTTTGTTTCGTGAACACACTCTCCAGCTGCTCGTCGTACGCTATGTACGTCGCCAGCGACGGCGGCATCGCCAAAGGCGACAGTGTCAATGGCGTCGGGAGCGCTACCAGCAGAAACATGGGTGTCGTTCCCAGCCGCGTTGGCGGGCTCGGCGTCTCGGCGGCGGCGGCGGCGGCAGCTGCGAAGGCCCTGCGGGCTGGGTTTCCCCGCTGACGTAATTCCAATACTGGACGTTGATTCTTTAGAAGGCGAAACATCAGAACCAGTTTCCATAACCGGTGCACGGAGTCGCGATCTTTTTGCGGGCGGCGCTGGTCGCGGCGCGCACCTCCGCGCACGCCGCCGCCGCCGCCGCCGCCGCCGCCGCCGCCGCCGCCGCCGCCGCCGCCGCCGCCGCCGCGCTGTCCCGTTAACCTTGTCCCGTCAATACTGTCCAGACAGTGACGCTCAGCCGTCAACTCAAATATTCGTCATTGTTTTGTTATTTCGGTATCTGAAAAGACATTCAAAACTGCATGTAGGACGAGGACACGCGGTAGATTTGATGAAGGAAACAAAGACTTTTTTTACTTGCGCTCAGCAACAGTCAGAATTAATCCCGAAGATAACAGTTTTTCGATTTTCTTGTTTTGGAACATTTTAGAGTGTGAAAATGAAAAATTAGGCACCTGGTATGGTGTAGTTGGATATGTGGCAATGCGAAATTAATACTTTGCCACAAGGGTGCCATTACACTTCCGGGGGGAGAGGGACAATGCCCGGTATATTCTCGTTCATTAATACCCTGGTAATCGGGGTTACTATCTCGCTACCTACAGATAGAAAGCTAACGCGATGTCTGCTGTGCGGCGGGTCACTCCCCGCCTTTCTCATGATAAATTAGCGAATGAGATTATGAATTATATCAGTTGCCATTGTCGGTGCGAATATCGTATTAGCGCAATATCTGCAAACGCTGCTGAGCTAGTCTTCTTCTTCTATAGATTTTGGGAGCCAATGGCACATTTCGAGACTCAGAACTGTTCTGACCTCCTCATTCTAAGTCTGCCCACATCCCTATAACCCCTAAGTCTATTTAGTTAGCTGTCATTCGTAGACTATTTGCCTCCATCCTCTTTGCATGTATCATTTCCGTTGGTATTTATAATATAATTTACCACACTATCAATATTAAATCTTGTCCTTACGTCTTCATTCGGAACTCTGTCCATCAAAGTTAGACCCAGTAGATCTCTTAAGAAATACATTTGGGAAGCCTCTAATCTTCTTTCGTCATTATTCCTCAGTGTCCATTATTCATTTGTAAAACGTAGGGTGGTATAAAATACCACACGGTGAAATCTCATTAGCATAATATTCCCCTTTTTTTGCTAGGACTTTTATCCAGCCGACAGCCGGTTGCCCTTTACATCCCGAAGGGACGCATATTCGACCATACACTAGACAAACATTCTTGCGGGCTCCTCTGATCTGGGGTCAGCAGAATGCGAGGCCCTCCGCGACAACACACACAGAGTCAAGGGACAAACAGCCATGCCCAAGGCGGGACTCGAACCCGCGACCCTTCGGACCGAAGCGCTGAGTCGGTACTCGCTCTTAGACACCTAAGCCATCCAGGTCGGCTAATATTCAACATACTATTTTTAAAATGCTCTTCACTCAACTTACTGTTTTACTTATATTCTCTTGCATTCCGGGGCTGATGTCATAGACATTTTTGAGCCAAGGTAAGTGAAGCTTGTTTTGTTGAAAATAATTTCGTTGTTGATAACAATTTTTTATTCTTCTAAAATGTTTACCTTAGTTTTTGGACAGATATCCTAAAATTACGTATACCTCCGCAGCATACGGTTAAGGCTTGCTGTATTTCATTGGATATCATCTTCTTAGGTGGCCAAAATAACTAGATCATCTGCATAAGTCAGATTAACGAGTTGCTCATTTCTCGATATTGGTATCCCTCTTGGATTTGTGGTACTCCACAGATCCATCATGCTGGTAATGTATGAGATGGTGCATGGAGACAAACCACACCCATGTCTTAAATCTTGTTTTACTTTTAGAAGATCTTGTGTTTTGCAATCATTCACCTTAATACAAATTTCTTTATTCTTTTACATGCTTTTAATGGCATTTATCAAGTTTCCGGAAATGACATAACTCTCTAAAATACACTATAATTTTGATCTGTCCACGCTATCATATACTTTGCAATAATCCAGGAACAGCATGTACGTGGGCAGATTGAGTTAGAATATTCTCTCTAAATGAGTGAACAAAACAATATGAGAGTGACCACGAAGCTATTCATGGTTAGAATCGTTTCGTCAAAGTTCTTCATAACAAATTATTTAGTGCTAACCAATGACGAACATTCAGTTTCACTAATTTTACTTTAGTATTTTATGTTACAGCAAAAGTTATGCCGGAAATTTCTTCTTAAACACTATCTCTTTCATAAAGATTTAATGGTATATATTTTTCTATGTTTCCTTGTCACCTAATGACGGCCTAAGTAATATTGAAACGTGTAATATAGCACTAAGCTTCTGGGGGTACCTCCTAAACTGAAATCATCAAATATCCTCTTATATCGTACTATTGTTATAAAGGCAATGTTCATTGTCTAACCACGTTCTTGACCAATGTACTTTGCTCATCTTACCATATATAATTTTGTCATAACACGACGAATAGTGTATTCAGCAGTGTGGGAATGTCACCCCTATGTCACTAATTAAAAGTATTCTTTCTTTCTCTCTTTATTTGAGTAATTTACTTCTATTTTAGAACAGCGTTTCTACAACAGATTCCAAAATCACCCGTGTACTCGCTTTTTTATGACTCACATATAATAATAATAATAATAATAATAATAATAATAATAATAATAATAATAGTAATAATACTAATAATATAATGTATTAATTATGACAGCAATTTATACAACGTATAACCTTTGGGGGAGGATATATATATATATATATATATATATATATATATATATATATATATATATATATATATAAAATTTTGAGAAGCAAACAAAGGAATATCTCAGCATTTACTGAAGTATCAAAGAATTCGTCTTAACGTTAGTCGTTCATACATTAATGTCCCATCTACCTGCAGTGCATGAATCGCTAGACAAAAGTGTTGTCCATTTGAGGTTCTTAGATTTGGAGCGTTTTGGAGCGTTTCTTTGATTGGCAGAACGAGAGCGAACTAGCGGCGAGACAGCCCCACAGTTTTTTGTTTTATTTCACGTCCAGAAACAGTTAAAAACTGTGTGATGTACTATGGGGAGAAGTGCTATGTTTGAACGGTTTCATGAGCTCTGGAATTTGTCTTATCTCGTTCATATGTAGGTGGATTATGAATACAGATCGCAACGAGCTGTTTTGGCAAGAATTAGTACTCATATAAAAATAATTGCTCCGGTGTAATAAAAATTATTTGTGAAGGTAACTCAGCTACGTATTTTTCTGTATTACGCTGTAATCCCTCGGATTATAACCTAAATATTTCTATATTCTCTCATGTTTTTCGTGAAGGAATCGAAGTATTGGAGCGAGAAAGTGGAGAGCGATTATTTGAATAACTACATTCCCCCTAAGGAGTCCTTTATTATTTTAATTATTATTGTAGTGGTTTGATGTTTTTACAATTTGTACGCAATTCAATGCAAGATATTGTACAGTATATCAGCCTACGTTAATTGTAAATTTTCATGGTACAAAGGGAAAGGCAAACACAATACCACAGCTGTGTATCAACGATTCATCATTGCTCTATTGTTACATCAATAATTTAAAGTATTTTTCCTGGAGTTGAAATCAGTATTCGTATTCGCGATCCGAACGTGTTGTCGAGTGCGCTGTATGGAGAACGTTCTACGAAATGACATTCGCCAGCAGGTTCGTTGTACTCTTGCAACATGGATTGTCGTCAGCGAAGCCATTGTCGGTGGTGAGTTGATTTGGTGTAATTGTGCCACGAAACATGACTGCTGCATTCGACGTCTCAAGGTTGATAAATGTGTGATTTAGGTATCCGAACTCATCGCTCATATTCTGCAGTCTCGCTCCAAATGAACACATCACTTCTGAGACATACTCAATGCGACTCTTACGTTACTGCGCATGCAATTCAGGATAGAAACAACTATGTCAGAAACATAATCCCTTTAGGTTTATTTTCCATATGCCCATTTTCATGTCATCAACCCTAATGTTTTGTATTATTCTTCGTCAAGAACTGATTTTTGAAATACTCATCAATTGTTTCCAAATATTAAGTATTCATGTTACTGTAAAACGGCATGCATGAACCGCAAGGCTTATTAATGGGTCTCTTCCATGGAGTACATGACTGGCACTTGAAAGTATTACACAAGTGCTTTTGATAAAAATCATAATGCTTGACCACAAATAAGTTTTAAATATGGAAAAAGTGCACCCACAACTTAAAAATAATTGCAAATGCGAAGCCACACATCGAAATGTATTAACTTCCTAACCGTTTAGTACAAGAAGATTTTATCACAAAAGGTTCACTTTTTGGTCGCTTGGCCCTTTCCGCCCTCGCAAACCCCTTCAAGCAAAATTGATCCACCGGAGTAAAGATTAAATTTCTGAGTTCTCACCTTCTTGATCTAAACTTGGAGTTAATATATTTTGATCTGTGGCTCCACGAACAAGTGTTATCAATTCGATAATCTTAACTGTTTGTTTTCAAACTTAAACAACATAATTTGTCAGCTACGACTAATTCTGTTTTGCTGTTTATATGACATTTTGCTTTCGCAACACTCCCTTTTTGTCAGAATATTCTGTTTGTGATGTGTGGTGTGGTTCATTGAATCTCATTGCCTGGATATTGTAGTGTTTATTTACTATTTATGGCCAGTAGGTTCCAGCATAGTAATGTCGATATTATCAGTGGAAGAGACCATTATTATTATTATTATTATCATTATTATTACTAGCAGTAGTAGCTTACCATCACATTTAGCACCATCACATTTAGCAGTACCATCACATTTAGCACTTAGTACACTTTCATTACGAACATTGAATATTTAAAGAACATTATCATTTAACATTACCACTTAACATTGAGAGAATGTACGTACGTACGCGTAAAAGCACATACAACACATAACAACATAACAGAAATAAATATACTGAAGACGACAATGACTCGAATTTAAATTGCAACAAAATACTAAAAATAAGAACACCAATATTAGACGGTCCGAAACTCTTTAGTATCAAAGCTTTCCAATATACAACATACATAACACTTATTGATATGGCATCTCTGGGTACTTACTTCGCCTGGATAGAATTACTCGTGGAATAAACTCTGATTTGCTCTGCTCATCTTCTTTTCCTGAAACATATTTTCAGGTTTCATTAGAAATTAGATACTAGATGTAAAGATAATTCGCGTTAAGTTATTAGGATTGCTGGAATCTTCGCTGAGGGTGATTAATCGTTCTCTTAATATTTCGATAAGCTTAAAACAATTTAGCTATTTACAAGCCCTAACCAACTTTTTAGTAGTCGCAATTCTCGAATATATTGGTGCTAAAATAATTACGAACAATTGCCGACGAAACTAGTGGTCCTAAAACAGCACGTACTTTCTCGCCCTTACTTTCACGCAAAATTACGCGAAAAGTAATCAATGTTTAAAAACTGTAACTGACCTTATTTAAAATTATATCTTTAAGGAACATTAAGGGAAACTTTCATTACGGGAAAAAATCTCAATCTTCATAATTGTAGTTGTACGAAGACGCAGAAAAAAGTATTGCAGTTTTGCAATTTTTCAACAAAAATGAGACCTGCACCATTCTCTTAAACGTCCCACTATTCAACAACAAAATTTAATAAAAAACGGTGGAGCCATTTTTTGGAAAATTTGGAAAATGTCCCAGGGGTTCATGTAATAGTTCAAGTACCCCCAAAATTAAAATATCGGTTTTAAATTCAAGGGCCGCGACATCAGACAGATCGATTGGGGAATATCAATTTTTAAGAAAATCGGCTGAATCGGATTTGCAGTTTTTTGGCGCAGTTTACATAACTTTCTTTCCACCGCAGTAGCGGAAAAGTAAAAACGTAGCTGCTAGTACTGTTCACTGACGGACAGACGGACAAACCGACTTAAATACGTTTTGCTATCATTCGATTTTTCGGTGTCAAGGACCCACAAAACGTGAATACTGGCTACACCACGTGTTAGAGGATTTTCATCAAAATGTAGCTACTGGATTTGTCCACATTTTCGTTATCAGGGCCCTATAATTATTTTTTCTCCCGAAAATTCACTGCTTTTGTGCAGCATTACATAACTTTCTTTCCACAACGTAAGCTGTAGCAAGAAAGTGACCTTGGTTCAAAAACCCATGGTGGACCTTTTGGTCCAAAAATCCAAGACTCGCTCTATTAACTTCGTTTCATCTATAGTAATATATATATATATATATATATATATATATATATATATATATATATATATATACCAATATAGAAATTAGGAAAAAAATATGAATATAAAAACGTCAGTAAACTGCAATGGATAAAAATGCTTGTTTCCTCACCTGCTGTTCCTGATGATGCATTAGAATCTAGTCTAGGTTCTTCTTTTGTGGATGCAGCAGTGTTACTCAGTGATGAATCATCTGGAATATATAAGTATTTTTTAAAATTTATTTACGTCAAAAAAGAGTTTAAACATAAGTATGGCGTGCTGTGGGGGAATTTTATTACATGGGAGTTTTTTTTTCTTTTTTTCTCCCTTTCAAAAATTCAAAATTTAAGTAGAATATGACTTAGTTAGTGTAGGGATCACAGAATTTTGAAAATGTGCACACAATTCACTTTTCCCCATAGCACGTCATACGCAGTTTTTAACTGTTTTTTTGACGTAAAATAAATAAATAAATAAATAAAAAGTGAATATTGTGCACATTTTCAAAATTCTGTGATTCCTACACTAAGCCATAGACTACTTGAATTTTGAAAAGACAAAAAAAAAAACGCTCCAATGTAATAAAATCTATTTTCAAGGATAAATAAGCAATAAATCTTGGGCTCTTATCCAGCATGTCGTTCGTCAAGGAATAATACTTCCTGACGCGACAACATGGAAACTATAATTTTAATAACTATATTTCCCACTGAATTCTGGAAGACGTGCACAGATAATGAAGTTACATTTATGTCTAGAAGCAAAACAAGGGGCCATCTCAGCATTTGCTCAATGGATCAGGGAAACTGGACGAAAAACCTGATCGAGATAGGGTCATTGACCCGGAGGCTGCAATACAATACTTGTTACAGGTTGTTTACATTTATACAGTTCAAATGGTAAACTATTCATTAAATATCACTGTTAAAATTAATGTTACTTTCCTTGTGATGCTCAGTATAGTCTCTAATTGTATAGAAAGTTATGCAGCAGAAACGATTTCCCTGGGTATTTAAACTTTTCTATCGAATTTAATCGTTTAATGTCATCTGGCAAAGTGTTGTAAAATAATGTACATGTATTGTATGTGAATTTTGTGTAATGAGCTGTTGATACTGTCACGTGATCAATATGATTTCTACGTCACGTGTTATAGTAATAGAAATCGGCGTTTTCTGAAAATATATGCCCGCCCTTAAGCAAATTATTATTTGACAAGAACGACTGATTCGTATTTCAACAGACAAGGCAAAGGTAAAATTCTTAGTTTAATGAAGAGAGGCTTACAAGAATCACGTGGGTGGGATTTGGTCATTATTCGTACAATTCTTTTTTATAATGTAAACGTCTGGGAGCTATAACATATATTTCTCCAAAATATTATGCCATATCTCAGGCGGGAATAAATATTCGCGAAATATACACAACGAGCTACACGAAGGTTGACTGTATTTGAAAGAATTCTGAACGCGTAACATAACGAACTTAATTTTGTGTTCAATTCAATGGACGTTCCATTTAAGGTTTGACTGAATTGAGGGACCTAAAAATTATGTATTCTTAACATCAGTCAATGGCACACCGTTCATTTTCAATGTAGTAGAGAATTGTTTATTTGAAATGGCAAACTGCATTAAAACCGTTTTCTTTTCGTTTACTATTAATTTATTATTTCGGAACCAATTTGAAACATCTGATATTGTACTATTTACGGTTTCTTTATTGCAAAGAATGTTCGCTTTCGAGGTCATATCGTTTACGTATTGTAAGAAGAGAATAGGGCCTAAAATCGATCCTTGAGAAACTCAGATTAGATACGATTGGATTTCGATAAATAGTGTTAACTAGTAGTGTTAAAACAGCACGTAATTTCTTGCCCATACTTTCACTCAAAATTACCCAAAAAGTGCTCAAATTTTTGAGAAATTGTCCCTGATTTTATTTCAAAATCAATCTTTAAGGGAGAGATTTCATTAAGGAAAAATTCTTTATCTTCATAATTGTAGTTGCAGGAAGATGCCGAAAAAAATTTTGCAATTTTCAAAAAATTAGATATTTCAACGAACAACATTCATGCACTATTCTCTTAAACGTCCTTCACACTATCCAACATCAAACCTTAATCAAAAAGATGGAGCCCTTTTTTTTGAATATTTGGAAAATGTCTCAGTGCCTTCATGTAAAGTACTCCCAAAATTAAAATATCGGTTTCAAATTCAAGGGGCCGCAATAACAGCCAGATCGATTGGGGAATATCAATTTTGGAGAAAATCGACCGAATGGTTTAGTCGCTAGCGTTGTTCATAGACCACAAGAGAGACGGACAGACAGACGTTTTGCCGTCATTCGATTTTTCGGTATCAAGGACCCACAAAACATGGATTCTGGCTACACCACGTGTTGGAGGATTTTTTTTCTAAACTTAACAACGGGCTTCATCCACTTGTCGTTACCAGGGCCCTGTAATAAGAGGTTTTGTGTCGAAATTCTCCGTTTATTTGCACAGCATTACATAACTTTCTACTGCGTAAATGACAGCGAGCAAGTAAAAATCAAATTAAATAATAAAACAGCAATAGCCTTGATGGAGTACAAATATAAATCTGTAAAATACATCTTTGGTGAATAAATGTTTAATGAATAGCAATAATCTGATTCATCAGTATCCTATAGCGCCCCATATTACAAGCTCACCTCTCCCCGAGTGTGCTATGGGGTGTGTCTCTGGGTTTTCTTGTCCCTGTGCAGTAACGTCCCGTCTACGCCAGTCATCTGGAATACACAGTTACGTGCCTTAGATACGTGGCTTATCAATAAATAACATTCACTTTAAAAATGTTACAAATAAGAATGTCCAAAATCCTTGAAATATTTTTGCTGCACGTCAATGTATCAAATTTTCAAATCCAATGTAATTCCTTTTTATAAATAAAACCAATTATTTATCGTCGTGTTTTAAATGATGGAAAGTGCATAACAATCAATAGATCGGTGTGTAATATATTCCAAACAGTGATCGTGTAATGGGCGAGTTATGAAAACAATGGAATATCTGCAGCCAGTTGTTATCCATAAGTATTGAAATAAGCAATAAATTTACATACGTCTGTGACGTTTTTTCATCGTGTCATATGGCAAACGTAATATACTTTCTGAAATATTTTCGATATATAATATATTTTAATATTATGCTACTACCGAAATATGATTATTAATACTGAAAACACCATGTGTTCAAGAGAGTGCCGAGAAATGACCAGACAAACACTTTTCTTTACCCTATAAAATTATTATTTTACTCATCTTCATTTATTTTCACAAATGGTTAAAGGGTTCTAGTTGGATTCGCTCAGTTACATTTCAAGTATATATTTTTTAGTTGCCCAAATATGAATTTCACTTTTGGCATGCGAACAGGATTCTGTAATTTCCACAGATTAATCAATTTCTCTACCCCAAACCTCTATTAACAAAATAAGATTTTCCAATTTATATACTATACAACTATTTATTTTTCAACAATAATATCCTTGTCTACTAATAATCTGGCTGGCATTCAGATTATACAACTTTCACAAACGATTCAATTAATAGTTGTTGCTTTTTTAGCTCAAACTGGAGATCACAGCGTCAATTATCACTGTGAAATCGCCGTCTTTTCAGGGCCGATTCATGTTTAGAAAAATAAAAAGGTCTGATGGAGCCAAACCAGGAGAAAATGGCGTCTGTTTTGATGGCTTTGTCCGTGCCGGTACATTGTCCTGATGCAAAAGAACTCCGTGCGCCAACTTTCCACGGATTTTTTCAGCTCTTTTCTCAAATGAGGCAGGAGGGTGCAATAGTATGGTGCATTTATGATTACGCTCTTATGTAAGAAAACCACCAAAATTGCCCCTTCTTTATACCTGAAGGCCGATGCTATCAATTTCTCGGCTCATTTCTGCACACGAAGTTTTTGTGGGGTAGGGGACGAAGCAGTGCTGAGTTTGTTGGTTTGTTTCAGGATTAATGTGGTGAACCCACCTTTCGTTCATTGTTACGTAACTTTCATGAAAGGCATCTTCATCCGCTTCAAATATGCGGATGATTTCTTCACTGCACAGTACTCCCGTTAATGATCTGCATTCAAATCTTTCGGAACACGTTAAGATAAAAGTTTTCACACTCCAATATATTCATAACAATAGCATGTTCTCTACCATGGAAGATTCCTAATGTGACCTCAATGTTCTGCAACGTTGTTAGGCGATCCTGCATTATCGTGTCATAAAGTGCCCTCACAATTTCATCTCTGGCAACGGTCACTGTCCTTCCACTCCTTGGCTCATTTTCCACACTGGTTCCACTGAAATTGACTATCTAGTTTTCTACTATTGAATAAGACGGATCACTCGCCCCAAGTGTCTTCTGCATTTCCTTCGGCGACATTCCCTTTAAATGAAAATATTTAATCTCAGTTAGGTTTTTGGTTCTTAAGTTTCTCGATATTCACTATTTTACATACTCAGTGAGGCGAAACTAAGGGAATTGGGCTTATGAAATTTGACTTGCACATCTGCAAAGGACCCTATAAAAGTAGCTAACAATATATTAAATCAATTAAATTCTCAAGAAAACGTGCGTAGATGGTCTTCTCCCCCATACCTCACATACGTTTTTTACTGTTTTTGACTAAATCAATCAATCAAATAAATCAATCTTAATTCTAATATTCTGAATGCCGACAATACATAAGGAGTAATTATGGTAAATGGTATAAGTGCTACGATAGAAAATTTATAGTTTTTTCGGGGAAAATGGTATATGTATCATCGCCAATAGCCGTGTATCTGGTACCACCACAAGGTACAGTAAATTACCAAAGGAATTACAAGACATAGTGAGATCTTCACTCTTAAAGAATGCATTTGAGATCGTTGATATGAAGCAAGAAGATTTTTTTGATCTGGTAGCAGCAGCATACAAATTAATTAATACAAAAAATCTTATTATCAACACTCTTCCATGTATTCATATAAACGCAGAATGTCCTGAACGGATAAAAACTAAGATCATTCACTAATATTGAAGAATAGAATTTCTGGAACATTTTCAGGAAGGATAAAAATCTGCAAAGTATTGGGTAAATACAGGAACTTCAAAAGGTATACCGTTCTCGTACAATCACTTCAGAAAAGAAAGGATCTTCTTCCTATACTTCCTTCCATGGATGGAAAATATGAGTTTCACAAAAGTATTTGTCAATCAATCACATCATTGTGCACTTTCATGTAATAGAGTGTGCTACTACATATTCTGAAAGTGGAAAGAGTGTGCACTACATTTGTAAAATCCACCCATGACCCGAGTACAATTTTCTGTGAAACTCACAATGACTCATCTTTTAATACAATGAATATTTCATTAGGATTTATGTCAATGAATGAGTAGAAATTCATGTATCAGTTATTTTGTTTTATCTACCAGACATTAAAGTATTGAAAAATTTGAATTATTTTTACATTGAATAAATAATTTGTATTCTATTATGCTTTTACAAGTTTATGGAAAAAGTCAAAATTTGGCACTTATATCATTTACCATGATCACTTCTTATATCTCACATAAAACAATATCATGTAACTATCCGTTTCATAGTCTTTTCAATTTCTCTATCCCAATCTTCATATTCTTCCCTTTTTACAATTGACCATGCTCACTTTAATAACGATAATCAACAAGGCTCTTTTTTTATGTTATTTGAGGAAATCATTATCTTACGTTTTATGTATACTTATTCACACATGCTTTCTACTCCAAGCATACAACATCATCGCTCTTCTCTATCTTATACCGGCTGACGTTGCAGAGAGAATCAATTGATGTCACTGCAGTGCCAGGGTTTGAATCCCGCGGTGGTAGGATTTTCGACACTAGCTACAAAACTGGGTCGAATTCAACCGCTGTCTGAAAGAGAATTCTAGTGGCCGGCTGATCTGATCGGTAGTTTTCCGTGGTCTCTGATCACTAGACATCGGATGTTTAGGCACTAAAAAATCGTCTTTTAGGCGCCTAAAAAGGCACTGAAAAAGTCAAGAATAAGGATGAAAAAGGCACTGTCATAAGTTACATACCAGTAATATTTACATATTACCAGTAACTTTTCAAGAATCACAATTTCAAATTTACGACAACTGGGAGACACAATCAGTTTGAATGCGGAGAAGGATATCTGAACGATGTGACTGGCATATATTTTAGCAGTCCAACACTAGCAACACTGAAACCTTCGGGGAATTTCTATTTATTTCCACTTAAAATTTCGGTTCCCTCGGCGTATTGTCAATCGTCCATGTTCTCAGATTATGGCTAGTATTTGTGAAATAGGGAAATGGAGAAAAATCAGTTGGTATACTTTCAAGAATTCTCTCGTAATTTAAAATTTCAAGACGTTAATTGAAGTAATCAATTATTGACGTAATGAATGACATTATTGACGTAATGAATGGTCGCGTTTGACCATCGCCGTATTTCCCGATATCTTAGCATTGTATATAAATATAATAAATAAAGACCTAAAAAAGGTATTTATGCAAAAATAGGCATTTATGCTAAAATAAGCAAAAATAAGCATTATAAAATTCCGTCAAATGTCACCATTTGTCATGATTTGTGGACATATATTATCAGCCTTTAAATAAGTTCTCTAGAAAAAAATATGCATTTCCCTAAACATGCGATGTCTACTGATCAACAATGCCAGAGTAAAACGCTAACAAACGAGCCACGGACCCCGCGCGATCTTCTCTTTTCCTTCCTTGCCATATCCTTACCCCTCACTTACACACAAATCCACTACATTACCACATATTCCGGGAGACCATTTGGGATCTTAGAGCTTCTCTCGGCTGGGACGCACGGTGCCCCGGTGATGAGAAATACCTGGTTGCGGAAAACCCTGTTAGCCGATGGGCAGGTCGGTGCCGGATCTCGTCAAACAGCAGGGGAAGATCACCGCCACCTTCCATGATAAAACATGCATTACACTGACGAGACTAATGTCTGTAGCAGTTGATGCGCCCGGAAACACCTATCAATCAATCCCGCAATAAAACAGGCAGTACACCTCTCTGGAACATGCCTCCAATCTTCTCCGTAACTTCCATGTTTCCTACATTATTTTCCTTCCTTAGCCAATATTTATTTAGATTCATTTCATTTCCTAATGTGTATATTAAAATTCTCTTTTTCTTCTTCTCGCTCCCATATTCCCGTAGATAATTAAAATTCCCCTTACATTTGCATATTTGTCCATAATATATTTCGAATCTCGTACCCTAATAAATAAATTCAAATGCTCTTTTCCTGTATCTTTGAAGATTTACTTCTACCGCGTGCGCCGATCACGTGCCAACATTTAAAAGAATATATATTAAGTACATCAATGTATGAATAAAGGCATCAGAATTCTTCACTCCACAATGACTTGAGTTATCTCACCTTTTTGATCCCAATTTTCACTGGAGTTCTCCCTTTGCTCTCTCCAGGGATCTGCAGAATTACTCCTAGGCGAAATATCTGAAACATAGATAAGGAAATTTCATTTAAAATTGGGAATATTTTTCAGAAAAACTGTTTTTTTAGTAATAAAATACATGTATTAATATCTTAATTGAAAATGAATATGAATGAATAGAAAAAGACAGTGTAGCGTCATATATAACATATGGCATCCTAATCGAATGAGCATTAACATCTATTCAAGACATAAAGACGTCATACTTTTTAGATTTTCTACTACCCGTATTTCAAACAGCCTTCTTGAATAGGAATAGTGTCCCGAACTTCACAAACATTACTTTGCTAAAAAAAGGGGGAGAAACTTGAGAAACTCCTTTAGGCTCGGGAGGAAAGTTTTATATATATATATATATATATATATATATATATATATATATATATATGCATATATGCATATATGCATATATGCACGACCATAACTTACCTGCACGACACCATATTTCTTTTACTTCTTTAGGAGCTAAAACTTCTTCTCGCATAAACGGAGATCCCTGACGCCAGGCTCCTTGCACATTGTCTGTTCGCATTAAATAGGAAGGCGTTAATAATAATAGTATTAAGAAGAAGAAGAAGAAGAAGAAGAAGAAGAAGAAAAGCAGAAATAGTGCAACTCGCATAGATGTATTTTTGCTATAGTTTCAGTCAAACATTATGCAATTTATTTCACTTGCTGAATCGATAATAAAAGCTTTTAAATATTATTAATAATAAATGTCAATTTACAAAACACGGAGTCATTTATCTCTTATCAAAGTTTACACAAGTCTAATAGAATTAATTTTTTATTTATAAATCTCAGATTTTTAGAAATGTATATTAGTAAACAACAACAGTATCTGTAAAACAATCCCTCACCTTTACGTCCCCAAACTGCTTTGGGGCATGCTCCCTTTCCTAGAGCCGGAGTAGCAGAAAAACTCCTGCCTGCATCATCTGGAATAAACAATTCTTCACATTATTTAAGAAGGGATACTAATTAATAAATTTAAATTTAGTATTGAAGTCTTTTCTGTTTAATCTTTATTTTAAAAACAAAATATAATTAATTTATGAATGATACTGGAATGAATATCAGTAAACGCACTATTTCTCTGCAATGGATCAAATTTGTTAAAATACCTGAATGACCCCATTTTGCGTTGGAATCTTGTTTTCCTTGCACGGTCGTATCTGAACCACGGCCGAATGCAGCATCTGGAATACGCAACTGATAAGGTGTACCGTAAAAATAAAGGATACCTATGTCCACGGGGATAGCTTTATCCCAATCGAAACTATTGATGTTGCATATACTCTCTCATATTGTTTGTAACTGTCGCAGAATATTGTAATGTTCCAATTTTTGTCTTACGAATACTTCAGCCTCTTTTGAAAAACTGTTTGCCAAAATAGGAATCATGGGAAAGAAAGGAAACAATTTCTAGAGTTCATTCTTCATATTGAAAGAAATTCAAGCTCATAACACGCCTATCATTTTTCTTTTTTGGTATTTACAAATTATTCTAGGAGAGCACATTTTATTTTACTTTATGCTATATTTATTGTGTTAAATAATTCACTTATGTACCACTCTTAATATTTTAATAATGTCTGTGTTGCGTAATATGATTTTAATCTTTTAATATTATTTTATTATAGTCAATTTGGCTGAAGATGGGTATACACGTATTCCCGAATCATCTCAATGTAATAAAGATGTAATATGAGAAATAATTAGTCCTTGATTTCCTTAATATGATAGTTAATCCGTGATTTGAATTTAAATGACGGACAATAATAGCGATACTATTATTATTTATTAATTAATAAATGCATTAAAAAATTAAATTTTCAAAAAAGGGAAAGTTTTTTAGTTTTTTTAAACTTGTAAAATTATTTTTTTAATTATCTGAAATTGATCAAAAGAATTGTAAAAGATACAGTATTCCCCTGTGCACATTAATACATTGAGTTCGACCTGTTTTTACAGGTTTTGGACTTCAGATTAGTATTCTGATCTTTAGCATAGGTGCGGTAGCATGGTCAAATATTTAAAATAGACGTAATTTGAAAAACAATATTCAATTCAAAATGAAATAAGCCTTTTGCCCTATCTCTTGAACAAAACGAACAAAATTAATCTTTACTTTATGGCCCTTACGACGGTACTTCATAAGAGGAGAAGGTTATGTAATCGTGCGCCGAAAAACTGCGATTCTTCGGTAAAAAATAATTATTGCCGGGCCATGATAACGAAAAAGTGGATAAATCGAGTTGCTTAATATAAAAAAAATTATCTAACACGTGGTGTAGTCAGAATCCATGTTTTGTGGGTCGTTGATATCTAAAAATCGATCGACAGCAACACGTATGTCTGTCCGTGTGGTCAACGCAAGCACCGAAACCGTTTAGCCAATTTTCTAGAAAATTGATATTCCCCAATCGATCTGAATGAACTCAAGGTTTGGGTGTTTGGAACAGATACTTGTATTTTTGAGTTGTTTTCTTTCTCATGAAGCGAGTTTTTACATTTTTATGTCTCGGCCCAAGTTCGATTTATACGGCACTTCTGGGACGTATTGTTATGAGTGACGGCAAGATAACTCTAAGGATCTGAATTGGGTCTCGGAGCGGAAAAAATGTTTGCTGGTTGAAAACACTTCTGTATATTTATGTAATAGTATAATATAGCGGAGCAGTCATAAATAATGCGATAAAGTATGTGCTTTTGTAGCACCACTAGTTTGATTTATTCAATTGAATCAGAGAGTACTGAACAAAACTCGCATCCTGTAGAGCATGTATAA
Organism: Teleogryllus occipitalis; assembly: GCA_011170035.1. Lineage (NCBI taxonomy): Eukaryota > Metazoa > Arthropoda > Insecta > Orthoptera > Gryllidae > Teleogryllus > Teleogryllus occipitalis. Next base: position 265,551 of record BLKR01001614.1, read on the forward strand.
TATTAGTTTGCTCACCTTTCCAACCCCAATTTGCTCCAAATTTCCTTCCTTGCCTCTGCCTCCAATGTGGAGCTAAGTATTGTCTTGGAGCAGAATCTGGAACATGCAAGTGTTCACGTTAAAAGGTACCAGTACTAATAATGTCTAGCAGTAATACAGAGGAAATATAACAGTAGTAAAGCCAATACGCAACCAATGTGAATGAAATCCGAAAACTGTGGAGGAATAAGTCTCACGAACAACAATGATTATCAAATTAACATGAAAATTTTCAATAATCAACAAGGTAGATCTAACAACAAGGTTGATTTTGCCAACGTTATTCGGCCAGTTCGGAGGGTTTGAATTGCAGAAGAATGCTGAAAATGGAAAGGATGGCTATTCCAAAGGGATGAGTGATATTAGCTGGGTCCATGCTGCCGCGAGAATGTTTGCAAAGTGCTCTGCGCAATACCCCGCGAAATGACGGGAAATTTTGAAAATGAGTTTTTTGCAAAATCATTACTAATCGCTCCATAGTTAGACCAAATTACAGAAGCATATTCCAATATATTTCATACAACATAATCGAATACTTGTATTAAAAAAGAAATGTTTTGTAGGTATCCTGAATCTGTAGTAACGAACCCCAGAAATTCCATCTACTTGAATCAATGCTCTGAATCGCTATACACGTCAACAACCTTGTACATGAAAAATGAAACGATTGATTATCAATGGCAGTATCAAAAGAGTCAACCTGACATCGATGAAAGAATTGCAAAATTGTAATGACCGACAATATTTTCTCCTCTATAAAAACAATATTAAAAGCAACGTTTTTTGGAATTCCTGAACAGAATATTTTGTTCGAAGTCAAATTTGTTTATTTTAGATACACACTAATTATTAAACAAATAATTGTGGAGACGCGACAACGTTTCGTTCCCTTTAAGTACTACATCAAAATGAATTCAGGCTCAGAGTAATATCAAGTGGAAATCCTAAAATTGAAAAGAAAAAGGAGGAAAGCGTGAAATGAGAGGCATCACAGCGAAGCACATTGCAAACAAACATAAATAGAATTTAAGTGATGCAAAACAAAACCTTCCCAATAGCAACAAATGCTCTTTCGTTGGTATCAAACAGACAACTCCATGAAAAATTAAATATACTTCTATCACTCACCACATAGCCCACCTCTCTAATAACTTCTATTCAAATATGAACTCAATAGCCCAAGCCGCGCATTATAATCTAGCATCAATCAACTATTTCCCAACCCGCATTAAAACATTCCCATTAGAAGCCTTCCTAAATATTTTTTTTCACGCAACAGCCAAATAGTTGGTGCTCTATGAGAGATTTAAATAAAATTTATGATTGGGCAAATGCTAATAAAATGACAGTTAATGGAAAGAAAAGTAAAGCGTTCAAATTGTGTGGGGATAGAACATTTCACACAATTACGCATCAGCTAGGTAATGACGTAGTTCCGCGCGTTCCGAATTGTAAATACCTTGGGTTGGGAAACAAAATACCTCCTACTGGGCAGCAACTTGGGCTGGGAAAACAAACGCACTATGTAGTGGATAAAGCTTAAACAACCCAGATAGAAAGTAAACGAAATCGTGTATACCTCCCTTGTTAGATCGGTAATGGAATACGGCGCTAGCTGTTGGGATCCATACAGAATACGACTTAAAAGGAGTTTAGAGAGGGTACAAAACAGAGCGGCAAAATACATGTTTCGGAGAAACATACCTGCGAATTGGGAATCATTAGAACACAGGCAAAGATCAAGGGCACACATTTGCATACTGTACAAATCTTACACTTGGTTGTTCTGCCTGACAAAAAGTCTGAGGAATGCTAGATCAACCAGATTATCCCTTTATAGTATTTGAGTAACTCCTCGAGGGTGCAGATGCGTGGTTCCGTCACTCACGGCTAAACCAGTTCCCGAGCACCAATCGAGACATACGAGACATACGGACAATCGAGACATTCGATGCGTCTCGGTCTCCTGATGGGGACCACATATTTTGTTTTTTTGGATCCGGCCAGAAGATTCAAGAAATTTCTAAAAACTTTTTTTGTGTATTTTGACGCTGCGATCTTAGTGAGTAAGCCGGGAATTAAACCAACGCAATTTAAATAGATATATGTAGGTGACGTTGATTACACACCAGTACCCAAAGGCATTTTTTTCTCAATTCGCCATAATTTTCTTTCAAGACGTTGGCAACACTGTTGTTGACATCTTTAAGCGAACAAGTGAAGTTAATTTAACAAAAGAGTGAATCAGGCGGCATATTTATTTTTAAGTTTTATCAATAACGCCTATTTCCATATTTAAAAAAAAACTAGCGTACTCGTGCGACAACTCCCGCACCTTCTTCCCTTTATTTCCATTTCCATATTAAGCCTGTAATATTTCTTTTTCTTCAAGACACTTTTATCTTCCGTCACTTGTTCTATATGTGTTCTTGAATTGATAACAATAAAATTCACCCTTATCAATACTATTTTTATTTAACGTTCTTACTGAGCAGAGAGGTACACCCGCGTAATTCAATCGTGTTATTTAATTGTACACCCGTGTAATTAGTTTAATTTCACACTCAGTTGCAGGTTCTACAGGCTCTGAACACCTGGGGTAGAATAGAGAAGCGTCGAATCTGCAAAAATGTAATAGAATGTTCAAGAAGATCTCATCCCATAGATTACGGTATGAGAAACTTCTTATCTTCTTAAAATCTCAAACAATATAGATTCAAAAACCCTGAAAGTGTTTCGTATTGCATTTGACATGAATATTTAGATGCGTTTGTTAAAAAAACTCCTTATTAGTTTTAA